>WUQG02450622.1:0-34884 GCA_011317285.2 Androctonus mauritanicus | reverse complement strand
ACTATTTTTTGCATATATACTAATTATTCCCGTATCTATGTCCTAGTTAAGAAAAATGTCACCATTCAGATTCCAGCATCGTTTGAATCTCTAAATATCACAATATTTGTCACTTTGCCAATGCTATAAATCAATATTCAACACTTTTTATTAGGCAAGATAACATTGTCTATACAAAAATTCGTTAATTACTAATCTAATAAACCAAGGTCGAGTTGTATTACTATATGGGAAGTGTATTGAATTTTCTCGCTATTAGTAAGGACTTCAGTTATAGAAAAATTTTTATTAGCGCTTAATTATAAATAAAATACCTTGAAACGGAAAAATTTTTCCTGCTATTTCCATATCAATTCAGCTTATTCATTATTCTTCAAATAAAAACAAAAGAACATAAAAAACACTTAGTTTTATTGAAGTTCGATTCCTCGAATTTTATTATTTTACGTTTCTTTATTATTAAAAATTAAGTAGCGTTACATAATTCTATATTATATAGATTGTTTATAATAATTATGTAACGTAAGTCAGTAAATTAATTAAGAATAGAACCCGGTCTTGAAAAAAATTAAAATAATTCAACGTAAGTCTCTAAAAATGTGTATTTAGTTATAAAAGCCACACCCGTTAATTGTATAAATTTTTATATACAATAAAAGCATTTATACGGACGAGGTTAAATAGTGATTAGAGAGGTAGAGAAATGACGGTTAGAGAGGTAGAGAAATGACGATAAACTGAAGAGAGGTAGAGAGCAGAAACATTTTGTACTTTTCGGTGGGAAGAACAGTTCATTTCGTAATAAGTAAATTTCCTCGATCATGTCCACTTTCGCTAAATCCTTGACCCCTAAGATCACGGACACACTCGCCCATTTCATAGACTTTTATGATGCAATGATCTGTGTATCCGTCGCCGGAAGGGTTGTAGTCTGTGACGTCATTTCACTCAATAACACGGGGAATTTTATTCGAAGAAATATAAAAACATCAACAAGCATAAATCATTTGTCATTTTTGAAATTTAGAAGTTTATACATCAAAACTTTAAGATGCTACGTCACTAACAAATTAATAATTTTTATGTTAAAATTCACATATGTTTTCAGTTTATTGTTATGAAAGAAATATGTTTTTTCATAGGTGAATAAACTGAAAACATATTAAATGCTATACAATAAAAAGTCATTATCAAGTTAAGTTCTTATTATCGTCGTCAATTAAAGATAAGTTCAGATATTATTTTCATAAAATTAAAATTCTCATAATTTTACATACATGATACACTAACAGTAAATATATATATATATATATATATATATAAGAAAAAATTCTTTCATTCACTTACCCGTCACACAACGTTATTATGTTTAAATTGCAATTTAAACGGGGTGCTATCGTTACAGAATAGTTTTTTACTTATATTTTTTATGTCTCTATTGTCCATTCAGTCTATTCAGTTGAGTTTCGATAAGTAGTAAAGAGATTGAATGAAACGCATTTGTCTGAAAAGTGGCATCAATGGTTTCTACAAATTGAAGTGCAAAGTCATTTCACGGCTTCACAAATAAAATGAATGACTTATAAACAAAACTCTTAACAATGATATTTTGTTAAACAAACATCAATGCCATAATGAAACTTTGACTAATCTTTTGGGCTATACGAAAATAAAAGTGGGATGCTATTTTTCCTAGGTTTTATTCTGAATTAAAAACGCTTTGTTTAATATCCTACGTGAGAAAATACAAATTTCATAAAATATAGAAACTACAGAGTTTACGTTAAAGTTCAAATAAGCTGGCACGATCAGGAAATATGTTCAAGGAAAAACATCGCCTAGTTTGATATCAATGATACAGTTAATTTTTGCAAATGTAGCTATTATTGTATCTTACATACTGTACCGATACTTCACATGGTCTGCTGATACAATAGTCTACTTCACGTAAAGATTTAACCGATTTATAAAAAGAAAATGCATTAATATGGAGCAATTTAGCTGCTCTAAATCATACGATACTTTTTTTAATAATTTTCCGATTCAACTCTGTATATTTAGCAGAAATTATCGCATATTTTGACCCGAATTCATGAAAATTCTGCCATCACTTGCATTTGTTCGAATTATTGAAGTATGAGGTAGAAGTAACCTATTTATTAACCGACTTATTAACAAATCTTGTTCTAGGGTCGACGACCTCAAACTGTATATCAAACAGACTTTTAGACAGATGCACCAAACATTTGTAATTCATTCCACAAACATTTTTTTTTTTTTACTTGAGTTTATTGTTTGGTTTTAGGTCAATTTTAAAAATTTTAATTTTTAAGATTCCGAGAATGTACGCGGTATAGCGAAATTCATCGTTTTTGACGTGTGTATTAATTTAAGAGTCGTTTAAAACCTTTCGACGAAAATCCTTTTGACGAAAATTGATCACTTTTTATAATTTAACGATGGCGAAACAATCGAATAGAAATTTAATTTCGAAAATTTATACACACCGAAAATTTCGAAATTTGTTCAATATAATATTTTATTTTAATTAACTAATCTAATTAACTATTAAGAACGATCTAATTTATTATCAAAGAGTTGATATATTGCCGCATTCTAATTATTGCGATAGAAAAATAAATACCTCTATTACGTAAAGATTGCTAACAAGGCACTTAATTTTATTAATTAAAAATTTAATGTGAATTAAATAACTTCGTTTCAAAATGTTTAGTTTTAGATTTATCATTGTTCTCCAAGTCTCACAAGTCAGTCCTTAGAAGGTAACGTTCTTTCAGATTTTAAACTGGGAGGATTAAAGTCTCCCACCCTGATTGACATTTTAGCTAACAGGCAGATTTTTTATTTTTTTATTTTTCAAGAGATTAACAGCATCTACTATTAAACAAAATCACTTTAAACAGTTGTTAAAATATATATAAAAATGTACAAAACAATTCAAATTCGTTTAAATAGCAAATAAGCTCATCAGATCGTCGAATCGACTAAATATTTATCTCGAAATAGCTTGGGTATCATTGTTATCACAAAAATAGCTTAATGAGAATAATAAATGCGAATCTTATGCCAAAAATAACAGGTAACCTACTTTCACCTCATGGCACCTGTTATATCATCAATGTTACTTTTTATTGACAAGCAATTCAGCTTTTTTTTTAATTCACTCGGCTGTCATAAATGATTTCTAAATGGAATCTGATTAAACGTTTGTCAGTAGAGAGAATTGGGTTGTGGAAAGAACGTTTTATATTATCTTCATTCATATCTACTAACTGGTTAAACAATTATCGATAATAACATTATTAGAATTTTACAGATTAGATAATTGCTTTTCAAATGCAGGATTTAATATAGCGCAGTAGAGAACAAAAGTTATTAATAATAATTTCGTAAGATTCGAAACTTTCGATAATTAATCTTATAGACTGTTAAAAATAAAAACGGAAAACATTATTCTTCTCTTATAGATTTTATTTTCGAACAGATCTACGCATATGCGCTATTTACGTAGTCAGCATGACGTACTGTATTTACGATATCTTAACGTCAACAGCCGGTTATTTGAGATTGCAATAAAAAGGATACAAATAAAGGAAAACAATTTAATTCATTAGTGAAAATAATATTAAATTGATATAAGAACATTTAAATAACCTTGTCTATCTCGTCGAAAACAATGGAGTTGACTAATCAAAACTTGTTTTTTGAAAGGTTTCGATGCGAAACTATTAATTTAGCGAGTTCAAAAGAATAAAAATTCCACTTATATCAAAAGATAAAACTCATAGTGCTCTAATTAATATTTTAAAACTTTTTTTTAATCGGTATCGAGTGAGATTGAAGTGCAATATGGATAGCATCATACACGTGGGCTATTAATTTATTTTTTGACTAATTTATTATTCAATCCGTGCAGACGTGTCTAGATTATTATATTTACTTGGTCTTATCTCGTTAGCGTCGTAATATCGTTTGAATATTAAAGCATAATATAGATGTCCTTCGATAAAATATCAAAGAATTTTTTTTCTGCCTTTCTTTTCTTTAGGGAATGAATTAATGAGAAAACTTTCTGACCACATCTATACAACCTTGTAATTACAATTATCTTTCCCAAAATATGCCAATAACTTATTCAAAAAAAAAATATATATATATATTTTTTAATTTTAAAAGAATGTTTGTTCCGAATAGATCTTTTTTAGAAACGATACAATGACGTATCAAATTCGAAACTTCACTTTTTTCCTATTTTCATAGTCAATTTTGTTAGGAACGGTATCAGCATTTACAACATTATGTCTATAGGAAATGTGTCTTTAACTTAAGAAAAGTTTAAGAACCAATTAGGCCTTCAGATCTTTGATTAATTAGCCATTTAGAGCTTAATCGAAACATTTTTTCTGATAAATCTTCTTGTTTGAAAAATAAATCTTAATAATTATTTTAAAAATTATACGGTTTCTACATTAATAATGCCGTATTTATAAGAAAATCTAACGTTTTACGCATTGCTCTATTTCTTGAATTCACATTTTTGTGCTTGTCTCAAGAAAATTTTGCTTTCAAGTAGATTTTTAATGGATCAATGAGCAAATATGTTTGATATAATTTTCTTTTATATCTTTTTTGGTGTAAAATTGATTGATTATATCTATTTTTTAAGCCGAAACTAAATAACGAATGTGTATATCTTTCAGCGATTCTATCTGTCTGACAGGAGAAATTTCACATTGTTTTTCTTCTTTGTACATTGATGGATCACATATTGTCAAATTAAACCCTGGAGCATTAAAGCGTATCTAGTAAAATAATCGATGATGCCAATTTTCGTTCATCGGAATTCACTATGAATTGCGATTTAGTAAAAATTACATTGAAAATATACTAACGTTTGATAACGATGTCGAAACATATTATATTTTTAAATATTTGGTTTTCAGAAAATTTCCTTAGAAAATTCTTTTATGTACAAATATAATAAATGTGGATTCAGTGATTTATATTTTAATATTTGTCTGGATCTCAGGATATAAATAACAACATAGAAATTATAATAGTAATTACGAATGTCTTTAGTAAATTTTCTCATTAAAATTTTTAATTCGTGTTTATATACAAATTGTCTCATTTATCATTAACCTCTCGACGTGTTTATATTTCATTAAAATTAGCTGTAAAATGAAACTGTCAACATGGAGCTATTAACTTGACGATAAATAAAACCACAATAATTAAAGAAAAGTTCGGAAGAGACAATGTGGCTCTTCCATTGCAGTTATTTTCCCTACACAGGCAGACTTCTTTCTGCCATCCGTTACCCATATTTTGTACATAACAACCCGATCTAGCGTTGGTTATGGCACACATCCGCGTAACGTTTCTAATCGGGTTTTTGGAACCTGAAACATATCGGGAATTAGTTAGTAATTTTTCCATCAGATGGCAGCATTAAATTAATCAAATATTGCTGCCATCTAGTGTATAAAAATATTACTATAAAACTTTTTTTAAAAATTAAAACGTAATAACTCACCTAGCAGCTTAAACGTCCATTTGACGCAAGCATCTCCGTCTGTACAATTTTTGCACTTTTTCCAAAGCAAATTACTACTGACTGGTTCCTCCCAACTTTCTTTTCCGCAAATTGGTTCTACGGATGGATTGTGTATTTCGTCGTCGTCGTCGTCGTCAGTTTTTTCGGTCGGTTTCGGATCTTTAATTTTCGGAACCTCTTCATTATAATCTCGGTCCCAAGTACACTTCCAGCATTTTAATTTATCAACGCCATCTACCCAGTAAAAAATTAAAAAAAATAAGTAAAAATTTCAAATCGTTTTAAATAATTCATAAACTGCCAAAAAACTCTTCTGGGGATAAAATTTGAATTATAAATTATTAGTTATTTAATTTAAAATATTAAACTTACAATAAAAAATATTATATAAATAAGTTTTAAAACTTATAGTGATTTAAAAATTCAAATCTTTTATACGTTTTTAATTATTAATAAAAATGGTCAAAATTTTCTAGTATAATGAACATTAGACTCAACTATATTTATTGTTAACGGTGTATATTTGGTATCACAAACTATAGATAACGATTACAGTGTTAAACATTGTCCTTTCTCTCTATGCTTTAAATAAAAATAAATTACTTACTTGAATTTGTTCGAAGAGAAAATGATAGAATATAAATATAAAATATAACAATATTCATCCTTGTTTCATTTATACAATCTCATGCTTTCGATATTAGTTTCAAAATTGGACATATATGAAAATAAACTCCGATAATTGGCTTATCTTCCTGATAAAAATATCAAATAGTTTACAAAAGCCTTTGTAACCAAGAAAATATTAAATATAATATATTTTTTATTAATTCTGAGAAATGGAAACATTTTTAATTAAAACTTAATTCGTTTAAAATAATCAAATATTAAATAAATAAATATATATATAAATGTGTATGCGTTAACTGTGATATATATAGACTATATGAAATTTTTACTGCAAAACTTATTAAAAATAAAATTTAAAAATTTTGATTTCATGTAGAAAAAAAAAGAAATAAATTTAATTTTAAAATAATTCGGTAAAATTATTAACCACCAGATGGCAGTAAATATTTCCTTTCACTTTATTCTCGATAATTAATCATCGAAGTTTCTCTGGCATTAATCTTGTTTATTTCTACCATATGATTAATTCAAGTAATTTTAATCACAGTTTGAATTAATTTAAATATTTACCTAAAAGTCATTTCTAATTTATTTTAATTTATTAATTATCTATAGAATTTAAAACAGATGTAAAATTTTTCTCTTAAAAATTAAAAATAGCAATGATAACAATCCCAAAGTCATAATTTATATAATCTATTATTTTTAAATAAATAAAAATAGACGTGAATTTAAAAAATTTAAAATTTCAATAAAATAAAAAATTTAAATGATTAATTGCATTATTATGAATACCGACAGATGGCAGTAAAAACTTAAGATAAAATAAGTTCATCGAATATGGGCGTGGTTAAAGGAAATTGTACGTTCTCCATTGGTTATTGTTTTACGTCATAAAATGCGAACCAATGAAACGATTTTGGTGTTTTTTCACCGTTCTTTTAATCTGTTGCTTAGTTCCTGTTTAAACTGTAAATAATTTTTTGTTATAAACTGTCTGAAACTCGGAAAAAAGCTATTGAATCAAAAAGAAAATTTTGCTAAAAAAGGGAAAAAAATCTGTATGGTAATGCGTGGTTCCAACGAAATAATTCATTCCTCTGATAGATTATTAATCACTACGTATTTGTCCCAACTGCGAAACTTACCAATCATCCAGAAGCTAACGGGTTCCCATTCATCTCTAGCCAAATCCATCATGATACGGTAGGTACGAAAGAAAGATAAAATGACAACAAACCGATAAAAACATCAATGCCATGAATAGGTGGCCACATTGGTCACAGTGCAGAAATAATGCCACCATACCAACATGCAATGTTAATAGAAACATTGTTTCCAAGTTCGGAAAGGGAGGCACATCAATACCAATGGGTATACTCCCCAGAGCACGCGCCTTTCGACATGGGAACCACTATTGTGAGCTTCTTCTATACTAATACCCTGTGTGAATCTGTAAACCGTGACATCTTGATTTCCGTGAGGGAAGTTTGGCGACAAGGTCGAAAGATTTAAACAGTAATTTGTCAAATGCGGACTAACCATGAAATTTCTAACCCCCTTTTTCTTCCTTCAATTTTTTTCGTTGTTGGAACCCATCTTTGGCCCGTTACCCACCTTCCAATTGAATAATACATTCGCGTGTGAGAATATGTTTCCAACCGTTCTGTATAGAAAGAATTGGTCATGCAGGATTTTCAAATGGGGTCAGGGATTGGTGGCTGATTAAGATGTGTGGTGTGTGTGTGTGTGCGTGCTTCTGTTATAACTACACAGATGCCACAGATTGTCTACTATTATGGTTATTTTGGATTATGAATTTTATCCCATCTGCTTTTATTTTTTCGCTTTCGTTCGAACGGATTTCATAGTTATTTATTAATCTCATAAATATCAAGCATATCTTTTATGGAAGCCTAATGAATGTTATATTACATAAACAGATGATGAATTTTTTTTCCTCTCTTGCATTTATATCGTAAATATATTATTATCTTAGAAAATATCTTTTAAATAAAATTTCTTAACATCTTTATTTAAGTTTAATTTCCAGAGAATGCGCAATTGGCATCCGGTATCACGGAGCATTGCAAATATGTCAGATATCTTGGAATATTAATTTTGTGTCAAACTGAAAACTAGATTATAATATAATAGGCCTACACCTATAATATGAAGCATTAAGCGATACAATCAATCATATTAACCGCTTCAAAGATCACTTCATTTTCATCCCCAGGTATTTGATTAAATTATGCAAACTGGCAGGAATGGTAAGACACAAAAATAAAATTTTACTTGTAAAATATCTAAATTTTTCTACTAAAAATCAGTTAATAATGTTGCGAATGTTAATTAATCAACTAAAACGAATTTCGGGAATTAAAAAAAATATATATCAAAAAACGATCTTAACGAGAAATATTACAAAAAGCGTGGTAAAGTAAGTTTTTTAATTTCCCTTGATGTGATAAAGTGATGTGCAACACTTCATGAATCATTCATTTTGCAAAAGAAAGTAATTGCAGATGACGACGTTGCAAGATGAGAAAATTACTTCGCTGAAAACACGATTTCCATATGGATTTTTTTAATCACAGAGAATTCTAAGATTATACATATCTTTTAGACACAAAAGTCTCAACATCGAGCAATTCTTTGCCTTCCTTCATTCTAGACAAATGGTGTTGACTAAAATGTAAAATTATACCCGAAGTCCATAACATATAGGTACATATCTTTTTAGCTGCAAGAAGAATATATCATATTTTCATCTGTTATTATATTATTATTTTTATGCAGAATACAGAAAAGTAAAATGATTTATACGAAAATAATAAAAAGTGATATGAGAAATTAAACAAATTAATTTATTTTATTTGAATTATCAATATTCGAACTTTCTAATTTATGACCAAAGTAAACTGCTAAAGATTTATTTTTAATATAATTAAGCTAACAAAAAACATTCAAATTTTTCATAATATAATATTATTAATCACAATGCAATCGCTTGCTTAATAAAATGAAACTTGTAGAAAAATAAAAAATTGTTTCAGTGTAATTAAAAATGTGCAAATGTATATCACTAAATTATGTTATTCAAGTTTTTCTCAACATACAATTGTTCATTTGTACTATATAAAATTTAAAAATACTATTTATTTTGTGTTAATAATAACATATAAAACTCTAAAAATCTTTTTAAAATTTTCTATCAAATGTTTATAAAATTTTATATTATTTGTGTCTATCTTTCAAAGAGAATATTATCTAAAAAATAAATATGTTTTTATGAATATTTGATTTTAAATATTATATATAAAACAATGTAGCAATTTTTAAAAAATCTTTCCAAATGTATTCATAATTATTATTATTATGTAAAGATTACTGTTATTATAGGATGAACATAGGTCTAGTTTTAATCTCAGGCAAGCTACTGTATAGGTCGAAGCCACATTTATTTAAACTGTTTTTAGAATAAATAATAATAATAATAATAATAACCCCAGTGTTGATTGGCAATAGACATTATGAAAGAATTTTTACAATAAATATTTTAAATTTTGCTTATATGCTCTGTTAATATATCTAATTTTGTTTTATTGAACAATATTATAAAAATATTTAAGCATTTGGCACTGAATTAAAAATAAAATTATTATTATGATAACTATGTTTAATGCTCGTTATTGGCGAATGTTTATCAAGCATGTAATATTTTTAAGAAGATTCTCACGTAGAAATTACATTATTTATTTGCTAGATTAATGTAAAATTTATAATAATATACTGTATTTCTAATCAATGTTGACCTTTGATGTTGAATATTTACTTACTTAACGAAAATAAAAATAATGGTTATTATGGCGAACATGTATTTTCACTGATATAATAAAAAATATCAGGAAAAATATTAATTTATTAACTTGTTTTAGTAATTAAGTACAAGAATGAAGCCTCGTGAAATGTTTTTATTTTTATTTTTTCGTAATCCTTCATGTTTATGACTATTATGAAAGAATAAAATAAAACCATCATTTTATTTTCTTTGACAAATATGAGTATGGCTAATGAAAGATGTGATTTATGTCAGTTATCGGCCAAATAGAAAAAAATAATATAAATTCATAATTATATCCATACGCAAAAGCCTATGATACAGATGACAATCTTCCATCACCTCTTCCTATACAAACCCGTTGCAGGTCACACGTCATAAAACCACATGAAAAGATTCACGTTGTAGATATCTAGGGTCTCGAACCCGAAAGCTTAGTGGGAGGTGTGGAAAGACATCTTCATCCATCTTTCCAGTCCAGTCTTAATTGCTGGGCTGGCGAACTGCTATCACAAAGGTCTTGTCCAACTATCCCGTCTGAGTTTTAATGTAGCTTTTTTCTTAACCCATGCTGACGGTTCGGATGACGGATTGGTGTTGTGCCTCTCTACATGATATCTGTGCACAGTTATGTTCGTGTTTACTTGTTGCCGCGATTTTATGTGAAACGAATGCGATCGCAGGGTAATAGATGCCACTGGGTTGGTGCGGAGGGCACATGAGGTGAATTTTATGCAGGTGTGTAATGTATTACATTCCTGAATAAAATTTTTCTAAATGGAATATTTATTAAGTTAATTAAAAGCAATCGATGGTTATTCAGCGATAAGAGAAATGCTCAAATCATTGATATAGCATAGAATAACCAAGAAATTAACTGAAAACGTCTTAACTCGAATAGAAAATTTCAAAACATCATAATCAATCGAAATATTTATTTAACGATTAATATAATTGCGATTTCAAATAGATAAATTATAAGATTCTAAGATTTTTTAGCATAATTTCCAACTGACTGAATGTACACCTTGAAACTGGCTTAAGATCTTTTATAATGATTTAACCTTCAGGAATAAATGCTACTGAGTTACACCTATAAAAGGGTGTCGAATTATTATCCTACTTTACGAATAATGATCTCAATCATCTCGTAAATGTTGCAATTTAACGAATGAATTGCCGATTAGCCGAAAGAACGTGTAATTTTCCAAATCGACAAGATAAGCACGTGCTCTTTCGACACGTACATTTGCAACGTCACCGTGCACGCGCCTTTTTGGCCCTATGGCTCACGTGTCATTGTTGTTGAACTGACTGGTTTACTTACTGAACTGAGGGGTAGAAAAAAGGTAGGCCCATAGGGAACCTTTTAAGGAGACGTCTGATATACGACACCATAAATCTCGCCGCTATATTAGGTACATTATAGGTTCCTCGACCACTGGTTGCCAGCCGTCGGGTCACAGCCAGAACTGAGGCAGCAT
Source organism: Androctonus mauritanicus (assembly GCA_011317285.2). NCBI lineage: Eukaryota > Metazoa > Arthropoda > Arachnida > Scorpiones > Buthidae > Androctonus > Androctonus mauritanicus. Next base: position 23,348 of record WUQG02450622.1, on the reverse strand, counting down.
AAATTAGTGGAAAGTCAGATCTTTTGTTTGGATTTTGTCGTTATTCATATCGCAACTCTCCCCTTGGCTTAGTTATCCTCTCCCCTTCCGTGAAACTTCGCACGAAAAGAGAGAAGGCCAGTTTTAAAATCGTCTCTTTAGAAATGGTAGTAAATCAAATATGAAAGTAGCTTGATAGAAAAATTTATGCACTTTGACTTCGTTAATAAAATTGCAGTAAATTCTAAAATTTTAGGGGGGGACAAAATAAAAGAAGGAAAAAAAGAAAATAGCAATTTCTCTATGTCTGTCGCCAGATGTCACCGGATTTTTACCCACGGCTCATAAAATTCTAATGAATGGAGTTTTATACAAATAGAAAAACTATGAACTAAACTTTGTCTACTCTAACCCTTAATTATTTTCTTATTATTTTTTTTTCTTTAAATTAAGAATTAAAAATTTCTTGCCTAATAGTTTAATACTCGAATCAAATTTAAACTCTTAAATACTTAGTTCCACAAAGATGATATTTGAATCGTATTTAAAGTACAGAAAATCGACTACTATACTTAAAATTCCGTAGTTACGCTAGACTATTCGCTTTCAAGAGGCATAAAAACTCAATAAAAAGGGCAAAGATAAATTTTCCTTTAGCAAAATTTTTTTGAGATACCAATAACTGCCAGAATAGCATAAATTCCCAAGTTAAATATTCAAAGTCGATGAAAATAAAAAATAAAAAAGATGAAATTTAATTTTCTGCGTGTTCGTTCTTAATTAATAAAATATATTTAAATTTTATTCTCTAATGAAACCAATACCTGATCAAGTACTAGTAAATGTTTTATATTGAATGTTATCATCCCTTTGACATTTTATAAGCTATAGTTATTATTGACTTGGCTACCTAATTACACTGTTTATATCATGCTCTAAAGGTCTATCTATTCCAAATTATACATATATAATATGTTACAAACAATAGGTTCTACTCAATGTTCGCAATTAATCAAGTATGATCTGTATATATTAAAAGCATAAAAGAATTGCAAATGAGAGATATCTGAATGTTTATAATCGATTGGATATTATGTGATTATTGTATGTACAATGTTTAAAACTTCTATGCTACATTCATTAGATCCATATGCAATATTCTCATAATTATAATCATCATCGACGAAATAATAAATCTGAAGCTAATTCAAATAGGTTAAATAATTAAGTATAATTAATTCTTTGATAAAACAAATGTTAACAATGATGATTAAAAGTTCAAGCCATAACACATTAATTATAGCTAATTTATAATTGTTTTGCAACTTAATAATTATTAAGTGCCCTTAAAAAAATACTTTCAATCTGTTACTAGTCTTTTCGATCGATTTATTGATTTACTACATAAAGTAGGACCTATAATTCTCGACTCGTATTTTTTTAACATTCGAAATTGTCTTCTTTTATGAGATAAATCAGATTTTTTTTTTTAAACTTCGAACATCGCAAAATGCTCTCTAATTGTTTTGAAATTACGATAATTAAATACGTTTATTGGGTTCTTTCTAGCATAAAACTCTTTAAAGGAAACAAATGAAATTGAATAGAATTAAATAAAAATGATTGAAGTATATTCACAGTCAATGGAAGTCAATCACTGCAAACATTATTTAAGCCAACTATACTATAACAAATTCTCAATGGGGAAATAATATTGCGTTGTAGACCAATTGTAAGATGTCCATATGGCCTGCGGTTACTCGATAATATATAGCGTAGTAAATCTAAGATCCCTAGGTGTTCTAACCATCCCATAGATTATTCTTTCAAGATATCTAGCGAGTACCTTAATCCTATTATCAACTATTGCCGGATAGTTGAGTGACCGATAACCAAATCAAAATATGTTCTCAAATCCTATTTTTTATAACGATAGATCTGTCCTTTTGGTAGAGTAAAATGATCCACTTAAACCAAACATTGTCAAGTGCAACATGATTCATGTCAGAACAGACAAACACAGACAGTAGCATTTAGCTTCCTTCCGTGCGAGGATATGCACCTGGAACACATTCTAGCTTAGATACGGTAGTTGGGGATTGAATGTCACTACAGAACAATATAAAGAAGCCTTTAAAAGGGTGAATAAACGACAGTTTAAAGTTACAAATAGCTCTTTTTTTTGCTCATAGATAGGGCTATTTCAATCGAAAGCTTAATGGAAAATTTATCCTCTTCAACGAAATACAATTCTGATGCACTAAGTTTCAACGTTAATAAGTCTGTTTAATCTTAATAGAACTGTTTAATGATATCTTAATTAAAATTTCGATAATTTATTACAATAAACGATTAAAGAAAATCAAATTCAATTCTTTTCTAGAAATTGAAAAATTATTATAAGTTCGAAGGCGCATTTGAATTATTTACAATATTAAAACCAATATAAGTCTATGTCGTTTAATCATTATTTTAATTCTGGTTTTTTATTAACTTTACAAAAGAAAAAAAACTGTTGTATCGAAAGATGTATTTAGAATAAGTGATTAGATATCTTTCTTTGCTTATAAGAGGATTAAAATAAGACGATTTCGCAATAACAAATCATAGAAATGAAGCTATCAACAAACCACAATATTCAAACTGACGTTTCTAACAGGATTATATGAAGTGAAAGTCAGAAAAAAAACGGAAAACAAAAAAATTCGGTAAAAGTAAAGCCCAGGTGACAGTCCAACATATAAATGACAGAATACCTTCTATTGGATTATCTTGTAAAGCACTGCAAATCCTGAGATACGCCCACATCTATTCATTTCCATTTCCGCCAAGTTTGAACGAAATCCACGGAAATCCCCCTTCAAAGTTTGATTTACGGTGTCAGGTATGATGTAGGTGACAAAGTACAGATGCTCGCTTGTGGTTTCTTATTCTTCGCTTGGAGGCGAGATAATCCGTCTGACTTACGTTGGTCACAGCCTATTGTACATTACTGTGTGCTATCCGCACGATACATCAACCGCAGCCATTGTCAACATCAATTCTTCGGTTGTTTGCTTCAATATTTTTCAGCCTCTTTGCAGAACATCTCGGCAAACGTTTGTTGCTCTTTCTAGTTTGTTTAAGGATGTTCTTCTGTTAATGTTTGCTCAGTTGCCTTGACCGTCATGCCCGAATTTCTCACGAGTGGGATCGTAATACAACCAAAATCTACAGAATTTTTTTCTTTTTTTAAAGAAGGCCATGTATTTATTAAATTCAAATGGTTGTTATTTCTTTATCTGTATTTAATTTTAACGTTTATTTAAATCTGTTGTCAAATATTAATATCACTTAGGAAGTAGCCGTTTTCACTTCCACTTTCCGAAAGTGGAAATCAATAAGTTCTTAGTCGGAGAAGCGGGAAAGTGAAGATGATCCATCAAGATGAGAAGACAGTAGAAATAGATACCATCTGGAGGTTAGCTTAACATCCCTCCAATACATGTCAATACATGAACTAACTCCTTTGCCTCGTCTGTCTTCGAAGCTCAACAATCAATATAAACAGCAACTTATTCGATCTTGCTATTCGAGTTGGCGAAACGGTTCTATAAAATGACTTAATGATTTTATTTCTTCATTTTTATGATGCAAACCCATTAATTTTTTCAATTGTTTTAATTTAAAAGTAAACAGTTTCGTTTCGAATTTCCTTTCATTTGTAAAGTATATAAAGAAGGCATCTTTTGTTATGTTATAGTCTCATAACTACAATTTGATTTTCAATACAAATGTGTTTTATGTAAGCGAAAATAACCTATTTACATTTTTATTGAGGAAAAAGTCAGCGTGTGAATATATAGACTATATAAATATATCAAAATATAATTTAATTTCGAAAGTGGGTAATGTTTCCGAACAAAACATCTCACATATAAAATAGCGCAATCACAGCAGAGTGCTTCGTCTACATATGGAACTAATACCATCAAGTCTATTGGCCACACCACAAACGACGTTAAAGTAATGATCCAACAGTGTTGTATAGAGACAAGAATAAAATAGACTGGTGCTAACAACCAGAAAACGGTAAAAAGAGAGCGTTTTACACTAGCAGTTTTAGTGCTCATCGCAGTCTGACTAACCACAGATACTCTCAAGGAGGTAACAATCGTTAAGGCAAACGCCATTGACGGTAAACGGCACATAAACACAGCAGGCAGTAAAAATCCACATCGGGTTGCAGTTAAGGTAAGAACACAACACTGACTTGGAAGCAGATGGTGAACCAGAATCTTTTTTCCACTCTCGAAAATTCGGATATGTGACTTCTATGTTTGTACGTGAGGAGAATATCTAGTTACTGTTACAAACATTTTATTCGCATATATATAGAGTGCAGTGAATGCTTTGTTATCAGAATCTCTCTTAGGATATATTGAAGGAATTTTAAAAATAGTTTTTGCTGCCTTTGGTTTAGTCACCATTTCATAGTTGGGCCTTTTACTCTCTCTTTTGGTTTATTGTTCTGTTTGCAAAACCTTACAAAGTGGTATTTTGGTTTCTTGCGGAGTTTTTATGGAAAACTCGACTTGATACTAAAGCGAGTATTACACAGTCGTTTCTTACTCGATAGCTTTTCGGTAAAAATATAAACTGACATAAGCAACATTGCTCGAGTCTACAAAAGAATATATTTCAAAAATATGTAAAAAATATTTAAAACAGTTTACATCTCAAATAATAAATATTGCGCTATATAAATAAAATGAATTCACCCGAAACCAATTTATGTTAATCTTTTTTTTTATATTCAATAATAATACGGATAATTTCAATTTTATATTTTAGAAACATTTGCTGAATTTGTGACCAAGTACAAGAATTATCTCATTAAAAATTGCTCAAACTAATCTGATTATTAAAAAGTCGTGAAGTAATTTTTGTGCTAACTGCTAGCGTAAGCAATTTTTATGATAGAAAATCATACATTTAAAGAAACAGGTTAATGATAATTATATTATGACTATTAACTACTTAAACATCATATAATGTTTATAATATAAAAATTTATGATATTTTCTAGCCTATTTTTAAATTTCTGATTAGTTATTTTTGTCATTATATAAACAAATATGAAAGAAAAATAATTTCGTATTGATAAATAATTATATTTTATCTGTGTAATTCACTTAAAATTGGCAAAAATGTAGGCCTATATAATTTCTTGAAGCTTATATAAGGACATTTTTTCATAAATTTTATGATAAATTTTAATAATGTATTTATTTTCATAAATAGCAAAATTTTAATAAATAATGGATTTACAAATTAAAAAATAGATATAATTATTAACTATAAAAATTAATAATTATATTTAAGTGCATATCTGAGTGTCATCGCGCCTGATAATTATTTGAGAATAATAACTGAAACAGGCGTAGTTGGAAGAGAACGAAACTCATATCTCTAGCTAGGAGAACATAATGTGAGAAGTCGAGATTTCGCATCTCTTTCAGCGATTTCCTTAATTGAATTATTGGCTAGCTAATTCCCTACAAATCACAGGATAGAAAATGTATTATGGGGAGAAAAGCGGGAAATGAAGCGAGGGGAAGGACTTCTACTGTGGGATCGGGGTTCTCATTCAACTGCATCCAAAAGCTCTATCGTTGTAGTGTCAAATACATCTGCTTCACTTGGCGAAAAGATTCGAAGGTATTTTTTTCTTCTTTATTAATTTCTTTTCGTTTCACTTCTGGATTGAAAGTCATTCTTTGAGAGAAGATATTCTTTATTTTTAATCGTTCCTCTTCAATCTGACTCTATTTCAATAATCTCTGTATAAAGTGGAAAATTTTCTGTTTCTTCGGACCATTGAATCTAATATAAGCATAATTATTCGAATTATAATAACTCCGTCACGTTTATTCTACTTAGCCAGTTTTCAATTCTTACAATATTTTTTTAACCTTAGTGAAAAATAAAATAAAATAAAATCTTTCAAAATTTGCATTCCTTTACTTAAAATTTTAAGTAAATGTTATCGGAAAAATTTCTTCCATAATGATAATATTTAATTAAAAAATAATTGCCAAATTAAAAACGATAAACGATAAAACTGCCTTTCTCTTTTATTCGTTTTAATTGCGAGAAATTAAATATAAACTAAGAATTTAGTGCAACTAATTTAATTTTAATACACGTTTTACGACTTAACAATGAGAGAGATACTCTCAACATTCATTCACTATAACAAACGCTGCAGTTAACAATGCTAAACTCCAATCCCAAATGATATACAGTTTACAACGTTAATTGCACTTTAGTAACAAGCGATGCGTAAACCTCACCTCCGTGATTAAAAGGCTAGTAGATGATGTACCTGCAAGAGGCAGCATACATCAACCCATACAGACTGTACATAATATGGCAATGATTTATCTTTATTACGTAGCTCCTGTACCTATTAGTTTCTCCATATTGCGTAGTCGACTGCTATACACTGATTGGTCAGTGTGAAGCTTCGAGAGATTCCGGACTAGAAACGGATGTGCGCTTGCGTTTCGTTCCATTCATCAGCGTTTCCTGTCAACACAAGCTGACGTAGAACCCGGGTGTCCGAACTCTGGCTGCAATTGATGGTCTTTTATTGGTGCGCCAAAGGTGACTGTATCCTAGCTCCTCTGAGTGTAATTACGGCTGACGTGGCTTGCCTTGTCCTGTAACCGGACAGTTACGCTTAACACTGTAACGGACCGGAAGAAATGTTCCTCTCTCTCTCTAAATACCCGTGGATAACGGCAAAACTTGATGCTGAGCCGATTTCTAACGGGTTTACTGTTTTATCAATTAACTTAACACCTACTTAAAATTTTATTTACTAAAAATAATAAAAATTTTCTTTAAAATAATCAATTTTAATCATTTTAACAAAAAAGAGAGAAACGTTGTTCGGCTTTCCTGTTTATGAAGTTGTCGGGCAGGAAAGCATACTTTACAGTTCTTTCTCTTTCCAAACAAATTAAAGATTTCACTTTATTTTTAACGTTTAAATTTCTTAAATTTTTTTTTTCATTAATTGTGTCTTTAAACAGAATATTTTAAGGCGAATCTTTTGCTTAATTATGCAAATTTGGATGCATTTTAATTATATTTCATATAAGTAATTTAAGCATCAAAAACGCGAATTATAAATAAATTATATAAAAGAAAAGAATTATAATATAAAAATTCACAATAATTATTTAAAATAAAAAGCGTTATTTGTATGGTTAGAGAGGAATGGCTTGATTACCCCTTTTGGCATTTTCGTCCCTCCAATAAGGCTTCATGACATCTAACGACAGTTTGATAGTGTCATGACGTTAGACTATGCGGATAGGAATAAGTGTACAATCTGTTACCCTAATCTTTGTAACATCAGACATTGGAGGACAGACGACCTCTGATGGTAGCTAATGGAGAATTGATGGCCCAAACGGAAGACAAGGATCAAAGATTTGAAAAACGTAAAATGTCATCTTTTCTTTTCAACCTCGGACATTCCTGTACGCGTTAAACCATAAGATAAATGCTGTTATGCTCAAAATGATGAAAATTTTTTTCTTCTTCCGTCTATTTAGTAATTCCCCAAACTTTGTGGAATATGAAATGCAAATTTTTAAAACTGTCGTCGAAGCGTCAAAAATCTTAAAGGGAAAAATTCCAAAATAATGTAAATCAAACTTTTCTTTTTACCATTAAAAGAAATGATTACATAATCAACAAGATAAAGACGAAATTAATACGAAACAACCAATTATATTGTCATTAGAACATGTCGATAGTCACCAATTTAAATCTATGAAAGCGAGTTTATATAAAAATACGTAGATAATTTAATAATATATATATAAACAGAAAACAAGACTTTCGGATAACTTTTTCAATAGATTTTTAAGCTGTTTATGAAAATAAAATTCCAAAATACCGCGTTTTTAAGCAATACAAAATTCCAGTGAATAATCCTCCTTTAGAAAGAAGAATATTAGACATTTAAACTTCTATTGGTACTTCTATATTATTTCAATTGACTGAAAGAGAAAACTTTAGATGTTTAACTAAGTGTAAAATCGGAGCTTCTGACTCCACTATCCCTCCGTAGTCCTTTGTGACTCTGTAGTCCAATGTAGACAAGGGTCTGGCTGGAATATGTTTGGAACGCTTGGCTTGCACCTGCATCCAACCATTCCGTTCAGGTGAGGCTGCCCTATGAGAACTGCTATATTAGTGAACTGTTGGTGTATTATTTTGTGAGGTGAGATATACGGGTCAATAGTTCCCTATATAAGATCTCATGCTGTCACCAGAATATTATGGGTCATTCCTCTTTATTTCAAGCTCAATAAATGATCTAGTTGGATTTATAAACTTCTCATGTACGATTTATAACCTACTTTAATCATTTTAAATAACTTTTATTCCGTCTATAAGAACAAAATCTGTTTTTACGAAGATAACTATTTTATTTACTCACTCAAATTATAGTTTGTCCGCTTTTATAATAATATTTTTAAACATAATTTATAACAAATTTATCTTTTAAAATATTTGACGAAAGAAATTTATTTTAGAAATTAACTATTTAAAAAGTTATTAAATAGTTAAGGCCTATAAAAATTTTGAATAAAACAATAAGAAATTTTATCGAGCTTCAGTTTTCATTAATAAATTTTAACCAATCTTACATCTAAATTAAAATTTATATAAAAAATAAGCATAAAAGGTATAGGATTTTCATTATCTGAAGAAAAATAATTGTAAAAAATTTATAAAAAATTTAATTCTTGCACTATAAATATAATAAATATATAAATTTATTTATTTAAGGTTTTATATGTTTTATTCTTTAAGAAAATCAAATATTATAACATAAAGTGATGGAAATATTTGATGTGATGTTCTAACGGAAATTTACACTAAGTCCTACAGATCCTAGCCAACCTTGTTCATCCATTCAACGACTCCAATACTTAAGGTCAACAAACATCACCTCACCCAGATTTGTTCACAATTGACCATAATCCGTGGTTCTTTTTTAGATAGATCGGTCTTTGAAACTGCAGTAAAACCACATCAACAATAGAGTTGGTTGACAACTCCAAAGTTGTAAATTAAATAGCTGAAAGACGATCCTTGGGAAGTTTTAATTCTTCTTGTAAACCGGTACGTAAACTTTAATTTAAAATAACAATAGATATTTTAAAATTGGGAAAACTGAGCGTTTTTGTTGGAGGAAGAAGAGTTTACGTTAACAATCAAAAACGTTATTAATAACCCTCAGAGAGAGAGATTTGATTGTAAAGCTACTCGCTTGATGTCGTACTGTCTCCTTTAATTGGCGATGTGTTGGGGATTTTATTACGTTGTCTCCATGTCATGTTACAGGCTATACTATTGGTTAATTGTCTCTCTTGTCACTTAAAGCGATGGGAATAGAATTGTTAAGAAAAGAACTTTTTATCAGTTTTACACATTAAAATTTAATTTAAAAGTATATTAACTCAACGTTATTATTTTATAATAACAACAAAAACACTTTCATTAATACTAGTAAGTATTATGCATTTCGGCATGTAAGAATATTCTCAATTTACAAACTAATAATATTTTTTCCCCGACAAAAAATTTAATTCGCCATGCTTAATTTTAAACGAGAAAAAATAAAGTTAGTTAAGTAAATAAAAGCGCGTAATCTATGCATTATGATAGGTTCTGCAAATGTGGAACAGAATTCGACATTCAGTCAGGCATTTATTTATACAACACTATATGCATCCGTGCGTTCATACCTTTCGGACATAAAGCCATTCAGCAACACCAAATCCACATTCTATCTCCAACTATGACGTCACACAGAGATCAGACAACCCTCCTATCGCAATCTGAGCGTCCGTCGCTGCTTGTCTCATTGCTCCAGTATCCAGCGAGTGAGCCGCACCCCCCAGCCAATGAACGACAGGCTCCGCTTCTCTCCATACATTCATGCGACGAAGGACCTATTATCACAACCAACTGGTTTATTGGACCTACACAAGACGCAGTGCGCGCATTACAAAATCATATCTTCACGAGGTAGAATCTTGACCCCCCAGGGACAAATATCCCCGATGGTGGATGTGTCTTAACAGGTAGTGGGTATGTATCCGAACATACTGACACAGACGACAGTGTATCCAACATTGCTGAGATGCCCCAATGCTGTCAATACTCCTACTTCTCTATCGCCCGCTTCCAGTCCACCTGCCAGTGCATCTTTTCTGGTGGAGAATCTTTTAAGAGACCGATCTGCCGTCAATGGACAAGGTTATCAATTAGCGCGACCCGTGGCACTGTCCGCTTGTGGAGTGGACACTACTGGGTACCACGTGTTCCGGCTGTTGCAACGGTCCCAGCGAAAGTCCGACCAAATCTGCCAGAGGTGATACCAATGGCACAACACCTTCCTCGCCCTTCTTGAAATTTGGCGTCAGTGCTATTCTAGCCGAATCCAAGAATAAATTATTGACTGCGCAAAACGTTATGAGCTCTGTGGGTGAGTAAAAATTAAATAAATAAACTTCTAAATATTGTTTTTTACTTGTTTACACTGTTTAAATCCGATTTCTTCACTCATTTATCGGTTTTTAACTGTCTTTTCTTGCCAGTAAAATTTTATAATCAGATAAAAATAATTTAAACAGGCTAATGTTAATAACGATCTCTTCGTACTCTATACTAGTTAACAGAGTAATGAGATTTAAACGAGCTTTCGGATAAAAGCGGTATTTTGAGTTGTTATAATGTTTAATCAGCAGTCTACTTATAAAACTCTCTAAGTGAAAAAAATTACAATAATAAATTATATTAAAACTAATATAGTGTTTTTACTTCACAAATTGCTTTATTTTTTATGTACTTTCTTGTTAATTCGAAATTCGAATCGAAAATTGCTAAAAATTTCTATAAATTTTTGATAATTGGTTAAAATAATATCCACAAATGCCAATCACAACATAGTTATCATTTCGTAATTTAGTATTATTGTTAAAATTGCGATTAAAATAGATGATTACATGGTGAACGTAACTAGTATGATATTCACGAAAACAAGCAATTAAAGAATATAATTAAGTTCTAATTCTATAAATATTTTATTTAGAAAATTTTGACTGTTTTTCATGTCTCAGAATTAACATAAAATTTCATTTAATAGACTAATTATATTCATATTCGACTTTGTTTATAAGGTGTATTCGTAACAACTAAAGTTGAAACCTTTATTTAATTTTCTTTTATCTGTGTCTAAATTGGTCTATAATTTATAATTATATATAGAAACAAAAAGAATTAAATTATTAAATTAAAAATATTATTATTTTTTTATTATGATGACAATAAGTTCTTAAAATACTTCAGCGGATATTGTGAATAATAATTAGCCCACTTATTGAGTAATAATAAATAATTAATTACTTTTAATAAGCATGTAACTATTTAAATATTTTTATACATTTTATTATATACTTTTTGTTATTTTAAATTTAAAAATTATATATTTTTAAATTTAAAATAACAAAAATTAATATTTTTGATGTTGTTATAATATTAAGTGCAGGTTAATTCATTGTTTCTTATTATATCAACAAAATAAAATGATAGCATTGTTACCAATTTTAAACAGAAAGAAATAAGAGTTAACGAATTTTAATTAATTTATTCTGAAAATTTTATTATATTTAGATATCAATATGTCTGGGTATATATGTTTTCTGTAAAATAAGTTCATTTAATCTATAATCCGTTACCTTATAAAGCAATCTGATGTTTAAAAATTTTAAACGAAGAAAACTGTTTTTTTTTTATATAAAATTAAAAAATAAATTTATTAACTTGTTATTCAATAATGCTATAAGTATTCATATATTCAACTTTTGTCGATTATAAATGCATATTAAGTTATAGAGTATAATATGCGATAATTAAAAAAAATGCTTAAAAAATGAAACTTGTGTTTTGTTTAGATGATGATGTTTACGACAGAAAATAAAAGGAAAATTGCCTAATTTGTTGCGTAAATATTTGATGATTCCGGCTGCATCTCGTTGCTTTTCTTGTTTTAGCCATCGCCCGAAGAGTTTCCGAACTTTAAAGTTAATAAATTTAATAGAGCCGTTCGAACATAATCCAAGCGCAATAATACGCATAGAAAAATTATACTTTTCGTGTTTGTGCAAGTATAAAGTTCCATTAACTTAAGTAATCATTATTATATACGAAAAACTAAAAAAAAATAAATAAATATGCCTAATGCAGTGTTCAATATATTTTTTTAAGTTTTAAGGACATTGATGAACCGGAGCGGATGCAGGCTCGCATGATCATTGCTATATCGTTCATTTAGATGACAAAACCACTTTAGTTAAACAACTTCTTGGAACAAGTCGACTGTGAAATTAACCTTATGGCTGTTCAGGCTCAGGTTTGGTGAGTTGATTATCTTGAAGAGAACAATTCTTCCAGAGATTTTCTCTTTAACTCGTTAAGAATATTGAATGTGTGTGTTCTTATGTGCGTGGATCGACTTGGACGTTTTTTCCTCCTTATAGAACTAACAAGTGCTACGGAGAACTAAATAAATTTTATTTATTAATTCAGTTCTTCTTCGAATTGTTAGTATATTTTCAATTGTTTTATCATCTATTTATCAACATATACATATATAATTTTTTTCCTCTCTTATCAACAATCGTAAACTTTAAAAAAAAATCTTTATTAAACCATTCATTACTGTATATTAATAAGTTGACAAGTATATAATTACCGAGTTAGTCGCAAAATGCCGAGAAAAAAAATAATAAAATTATTATTAATTTTTTTTTTGTATTAATCTGTATTATTAAAATTAAGTAATTTTTTTTTATTAGCTGGCATTACATTTGACTTGTTTGTTAAAAAAATTAATTAAAATTGATTAAATTAGATAACATTTAAATACAAATTACACCATTCATTCTGATATTAATCCAAAAAGATACAAGGAAAATATATATATATATATATAAACTTATAACTTACATGTATTAGATTGTCTGATTAGAAAACAAGAAATGAATGTTAAAAATATCCGAAACATTAAAAATGTTTTTTTTTTCTTTGATAATTTCTGAATGTTTTTATCAATAAAATGCTTGCAATTAAATATTTAATATGCTAATACTAATCGAGGAAAAATTCATTTCTTTTATAAGCAGATTTCATTAAAATTGTGTAATTATAAAAATATATCCGCGCTATTTGTATAGTGATGCAGCCTATTAGTTATTTTTTTATATATATATATTCTGATAAAAAATTTTTAAATTAAAAATTCGATCATTAGTCTACCAATCTTTAAGAGATTATAAAATATTATTATTATTAAAATTTTTTATAAATTGAATTAAAAGGCCTGTTATAAATAAATTTATTATACAGTTTTTAAAACCTTTATTTTAATAAAAATTTAAACATTTACGGATAAAATATTTAATAACGTACAATAATGACTTAGAAATTATTTTATATTGAATAAAATTAATTTCCTACCTGAATATTATTTTTTTAAAGTAAAAATCATAATTTTAAAGTCGATTATTGTCAAAAACATTTTTAAAACTTCATCAGAATGTTCTCTTTTTTAATATTTATTTTAACTAAAACTAGTGAAAAAGTTCAGCACATAAATTTTCTCTGTTTATGTATAAACAAATATTAAATCGCCTTATGTGCTTTTTACGAGTTTAAAGTGCACAATTTTAGAAGAAATAATCGAAGTTTAAGAATTAAAAACATTTCTGAAATCATCATTCAATGACTTTAAAATTGATAGCTTCTATGGCTTTATTATTTGAAAAATATATTTGTGACTCACGAAACCCTAAAGGGCACAATAAATTTAAAGGCTGAATTCTTGGTTACAATGTCTCTTAGCAGTTCTCCCGATCGTTATGTAATTACTACTAAAAATGCTTTAAGTTTTGAAACTTTAAATTCTCTAAAGTTAAAGGATAAAGTAAAAATTTTAAATGTTTTTAAAATAACGCGTTACGAAATATTTTTATTAAAAAAATTCTCTTTGAAATTCGCATGGTAATCGTCAGAAAAATCGGTAATTTTGAAATTGGTATGAAAAAGTATCTTCAAAAACGATATAACTTAACTCAGTATTCTACAGAAATATTTTTGGCCTCAAATTATTTTCTGATTGAAGTAGAATCAAACTCTTTCTCCGGTGATGAGCGGAATTCAATTGTTCGAATACAAATCTTAGATGATAATGATCAGTTAATATTAAATGATTAATTACGCTCTTTGGAATGGATTCTAGTTCGAGAAAATCTCCAAACAGTGACCTGATTTTGATTATATTAGACATTCTAATTCTTGTAACCAACTTGAAACTATTGCCAAATTTTGACGATCACGCATACTTTTATCTTCTAAAGAATTATACTGACACAAAAACACATATTTTCATTTACAGTTATAGCTATGTTTGAGTGAACAGTAAAATAAATATTCTGCAATTGTAAAAGAGATAAAACGATAACTAAATAGTAAATTATCCGTAACAATATAGATCCCAAAATCATCAACATTTAACAAAAAAAAAAAAAAAATAATAATAATAATAATAATAATACATGTAGTCGATTTATAATTATAATCATTTTATAATTTTATTTCATTCCTTAGATTATTTATTTATATTTACTTTCGACTTAATAACCTTTTTTGCTAGTTTATATCAAAATATTTATATAATATAAAAAGAAATTGGAAAAAAGTGTTTTAAAATATTTCGGTATCCTTTTATTATTTTCCAATATAAAACAAAAGGGAAAAATCAAATTATTCTCTGCAGTTGTCATAACAGTCTGATTTATTTGATCACCAATATATGATTTTGTATAAGAATATCATGGCATTTTATTCCCTTTTTTTTTTCTTATCGATAGTTGCTACAGATATAACTACTAGTCGCATAACTCTATAGAATTTAATAAGTTTTTTTGTGGAAAATTTATTTTATTCGATACAGACTCGAATATATTCTGTTAGACTATATATATATTTTTTAAAATAAAGTTTTAAAACACGTATTTGTCTTGGCAATTAATGCGGATGGACCAAATAAGATCGGGAAAAAAACGAGTTACGACAATAAAAAACAGCTCACAAGTCTCATAAAAAATTATCAGTTTAATCCATATGCATATTATGATTATCATTAAATCATAATGAGATACAGATCATTAAATCATATAGAAAGTGTTACTGAATATTAAGTAAGCAGATTAACATAAATTGGAACATAAACAGGCTACGTTAAACTAAGAACGATTTTAACTTTATTATTATCTTGTTTATTTAAAGAGAGAGAAAATTTTTGAGCCAATTGATTAATAATTTCATCTAGTTTCTAAGTAATACCGACACATTCATATATTAAATATGGCGAATAATTTTAATATTTTATTCAGCTATTGACAATAAATAGAACATTATTAAAAGATCGTTTCCAGTCCGTTTAGCTTTCTTTTTTGTCTTTTATGTTATCAAAATTATCTTAAATTGTAATAAAGCTGCAAGATATTTTATTATAAATTTTTATGGATATTTTTAAATTAAAATAACAATAAAATTTTTCCAAGATCTCTAAAACAATTTTTTTTTCGATAAAATTTATAATTTAATAATTAGAAATTTTCGATTAAAAAATCGAAAAACTTTTAACTGATGGTAAGATTTAAAGTATTTGATACAGTATGTGTATTTTTTTTTATTTAACAATTAATTAAAGTCGGTGGTGATTTTGATGCATTTGTAACCTATCGAATATCATATTAAAATTTCATTGAAATTAAATTATATTTATGTAAATTTTGACGTTTTCCGTTCGTGGGTACGAATCTAATAAATTAGAGTTTCGAAACTTCGAAGCTGAAGAAAATTTTGGAAACGCGAAAGAAAAATATTACGAAACAAATCGCATATAAAAATATCCGCCTATAAACTGTTGCTAAGGTTTATATAAATTCTATACCGCGTATAAAAATAAAAAAAAATTGTGTTCTTGAAAATTAAACACGTTTCAAATTATTAACTTTTATTTTATTTATATAAATTTATTTTCCTCCAGAAAATAAATTTTAAGTCTTTTTAATATTATTAATCGGCGTTTACAAAGCATTAGACTTATGTTAAATTAAAAAATGTGACTCGTATATAAATCTACCATTCTTTTAATAAAAGAGCGAACAGTATAAGAAATTTACTGAATTTTTCATTCTATAAATTACGATTTTTGCATCGTCGAAGTGTCCTAATGATATTTTAAAATAACTCTAACAAATAAAATATATAAAAAAAAATGTATATGCTTAATAGCAATCAAGTTATGACCTAAATTGCGCGTAGAGTTTACGCTAAACGAAAGTAAAAATTGTTAATATTAACCTAACAGCACATTGGCCATAGTCGAATTTCATAGTTATGTCTCGTTATTAATTATAATTATACTATTTAAAATTAAAAAAAATTTTGAAATAAATATGAAATTTTGTACGGTGAATTTTAATTAAATTCTTATCAAAGATTTCCAGAAACAATAGCTTGCTCGGCTAATGTTTCGTTTTTAGGAAACGGATACATTTTACAATTTTTTAACAGAATTTTAAACAATTTATTATTCCAAATTCACCAGTTCGATGGCAAATAATTTTGATAATTGATATTTAATTAATTTTCTTTATATTTCAAGTCGAAGAAGTCGATATACTGTACTAGTTTAGTTATTGTATTTCTTATTTTTTAATATATCGATTTACTTTATAAGAAGCTTTTCTCGATAACATATATATAAATATATATATTTACTGTATGTATATATATATATATATATCTTTCCGAATCAATCGTTTAAAGCCGTTGCTTTGTTTCTTATTCAAAGGATACTTGCTGATATTTCTATTCACATTTGAATATACAATATATACAATGCTGTATATTAAAAATTTATTTTAAACGAAAAATTCCTCACTACGTTTGCGATTTAATTCAGGAAACAAAGAAAAATATATTCTAAATTAATAATTTTTTTCTCTTCCGAAAATCTATTATTTGATACAATTTCTATTAGATTCGAATTAGAAAAGAAAGAAATTACAATAAAGAGTAAAAATATATGAGAATAATTAAATTCACGTAAACAAGAAAGCTGAACAGTATAAAAAATATGAAAAAGACTTCATTAAAGCGACAAAAATAAAAAAAAAAAATGCATTGCTAATATAGAGAAATAAAGTTTTTGAGATATAAAAATGGCAATCGGAAAAATTGTTTAGTCCCAGCAACAATATTTATGCAAATAAGAAAATTACATATAGGTTTTATATCATTTTTTTTATGTTATTGATTTATTATATCTTCATTTTATAATTGAATGCATTTAAAATAATTTTTAATACTCTATTAATTTACTTAATATAGTAATTATATTATCAGAGAATGAAAGCGTAATAAATCATTATAATCAAGATGGCTATATTTTCAGAAGATTATTTAATTTACTACACTTTTGTGTATCAATTTAAGCAAATATTAATAGAAAAAGTAATCAATTTTCTTCAAAATAAACGATAACTATTTTGCACTAAACGACACACAAAAATTTTAACTTTTATTTACCTATAATAACTTATCAGTTTTTTTTTTTTTTTTGTCATTAATTAAGTAAAATCATCTTTAAATGGCATTAAAATATTATTTTGGTAACTGAGAAAATATTAAAGTAGGTTTTGTACATTTTTCTTTTTGTGACGTTTTCGGAAAATGACGTAGGACGTATTTTCAGGTAGGGAATCAAAAAATTTTTAATATTTAAATATTTAAAGCGAGATAAACAAATTAATGGTTACAAAACACAAGTTTAATTTACTTGACATCAATCTGATATGCGTGTTTTAAAATGAGATCGTGGGTGACTTTA
Organism: Androctonus mauritanicus; assembly: GCA_011317285.2. NCBI lineage: Eukaryota > Metazoa > Arthropoda > Arachnida > Scorpiones > Buthidae > Androctonus > Androctonus mauritanicus. The sequence continues at coordinate 5,335 of WUQG02450622.1, read as the reverse complement.
TCAGATAACCATCTTAAACAAAACTTATACCGTACTGTAATCACGATAAGATGCAAATCTGAGAGTATTTTATAATGCGTTGAAAGTAATGTCTTCTTAAAATTAATCTTTTTTCGAGAAATGTTTTTCTTGTAATTATTCATAAGATAATATTTTATTGATAAAAGAAAAAAATATCCTTACAGAATCTTTAGATAAAGAGGGAAATAATATCTAAAATATTCAGAATTTTCTAAGAAATGTTTTTCAATATAATAAAACTTTAATAATTTTAACTTGTCTATCAATTCATGATTTCTCATTACTTTCTTATTCAGAAATGCGTTGGAAAAATAACAACAGTGCGTATGTAAAATAGTCAATATTCTATAATACAGACAGCTTTGAACGAAAACCTCAAATAACAATAATTTGTGCATATTATATATCTCTTATATTAGATGAAGATATAAGATTTAGATGAAGTTTTTTCTTTGAAATGGGATAAGATTATAGTTTATTTAATTTTATTTTATGCATTAAATATATAAATAATTAAATGTTTAAGTATAGATTAAATAAAATATAGTTTCGAAAAAACTGCTTTAATCTTTAAAAGTATAAGTTTGATGGATATAAAGCTTTAAGTTATATTTTCCAGATTTCTCTATTCGCTTGAGATTTCCATAGTTTAAGAAAGGCCTATAAAGAAAGTGAAATCTTGGGTGTTTAAATGGATGAAATATTCGATTCAGAGATTTTTCGATCAATGTTTTTCCATTGAAGTCAGCTTCGGGATGTTTAAAAGAGTTTGCTTTCTTGATATTTCCGATTCATTCCGCAAAATTGTCTATAGAATACTGTATAAATCTAATTTAATCTTTGATTTTGCTTCTTCCATCTTTCACATAAATGAATATTAATGTAAGATCGATTTATTTATCATATGTCATCGATTGCGTACATTTTTTTTAATCATTCTCATAATATGATATTTAAAACATCACACAAATGTTTAAAGATCACTTTTAGACATTAAAATTTAAGAATAATTAATTTTAAATTGTTTTTCATATTGTATATAAATAATTTAATGAAGGAAGCTAAATCTTATAAAAATATTGAAGCTGGAAAATGTCCGAAAGACTTCTAAAAGTTTTTTCAAAAAACTAAATAATCATACCTAAAAATATGAAAATTTAAGATAAGATATTAATATAAAAAAAATAATTTCATAAAAAAATATTTAAATTAATTTTTTGAAAAACATTTCCAGTACTGAGCATACAAATGATATCCGCAAGTTGGCCTTACATATATTCATTAATTTTTAGGAATAAATTAAATAAAAAGTGAAATTTTTAATTAAGGATATGAGGAAATTTATAAACTCACTGTTTTGATATAAGCTCTAAACCTGTTTTAATAAAAACAGGTTTAGAGCTTATAGCAAAATCTAGACCTAGACCACATATGATGTTTTATAAACAATGTTGATAAAACATCATATGTGTTCTAGGTTCGTACGCAAATAGTTTTAAAATTAAATCTAAATTTTAGAGTATTTTAAATTAAATATCGATATGTTGAGATTAAGATTTCTTTTATCGTCTCTTTTTAATTTAACAATATAGCAAAATCAGCTGACATTATTTTGGTTAGAACATTTACGATATTCTATGTAACTTGTATGTTAGCCGATGTTCGCATCACTATCAATAAATTTAATCTATACAGTATAAAAAAAAAAAAATATGATAGCGAAAAGTTGTAAAAATGATCTCTTATAAAATATTTAAAATAGGAATAATTTAAATTTCAATTTTTTCGGTAAATCAACGATATTTTTAACAAACATTTAAAAATATATGAGGCGTATTTAAAATATAATTTATTAATAATCGCCGATTTGTTAATAAATGCTTAATTTATGATTTTTTAAATTTTTTCGGAAAATTATAGTAATTACTTTTTAATATATTACATAAATTAAATATTTATCCAGATTTTAAAGCGGCATAAACATCTTTGGCCTCTAGAAGTTCATAGCAGTGTATAGAGAAATGATTCATAAAATACTTTTCTCGTCGCAAGATTGAAAAGCTTCTATACAAAATAAATTAGAAATCCGTAAATAATTTTATTATTCTTTAAAAAAATTTTTTTTCTTTTTTTTTGCTGGCGATTCTCAAAAGAATGAAAATTCAATAAGCTCATACCCAAAAAAATAAATTTTGATGCAATTTTAAATTCTATTAAAACGGTTTTAAAGCATTCATATTTTTCCGGAACGTCAAATCCATTCCTTTATCGTACAAGCATTTCCGTGAGCCTCAAGATTCCGAATTTCCTAACCCATGTCACGTGATAAAAGCGTCACTCAAATCTTGACAACTCACACAGATCGAGAAATATGTGTGCTCGAGGTAGTGAAGTGAACCGATCGTTGTCGGTTCCGATGTTCAAAAAGAAAACAGACATCTGTATTCTCTCCGTTGGACAGGAAACTTTTCTAAAAGGTTAAAATCGAGTGACTTGATTTTCTAATGTTGCAAAACTCTACTGACTTCTTAAATCCCCAAAGACGTCATAGTTTATATATATATATATATATATCGCAATGCAATTTTTCCAAGTGTAACAGTTTCAATTGGGGCAATAATAGTTTAAACAAACCGTACGAAGATCAACTTCCATCTAGATTTAATTTAGATGATATATCATAAATATAAAACGCTTACTAATAAATATTATAATAATCATTGGTTAGAACTATAGAATATAGAATAAACTTATTATGATAATTATCGGGGGATTAATAGCTGTATAAACTCGTATTAAACTCTCAGAGATATAATGTTGCTAAACATATTACGAATTGATATAAACTAATGATCTATATTATTATTTTAATCGCTGTTCTGCGTAATAGATGCACAAGTTAGACCTATTTTCATGGAATTATATTTAAAATTTTCGTTGGGATGGCTAGATCTTATAGGCCACAGAATTAAAGTGGAAATTCAAAATTTAAAAATATAAACCGAGTATTTTAAACAATAAATGCATTTTAGAAATTAATTTTTATAGTAATACTACAAATCTGATGTTCAAAATAATGTAATTTGATTTAAAGTTTATAAAAATTTCACTATAAACATTTTATATTTAAGCATAAATAGGAAGTATAATAAATGATCTAGAGTTATATTTATTGGCATTTTGCATAAACTGTACGTTTATCGTGAAGTTATTTTAATTTTAAAAAATTAGCCTTTTACATCAATTTTTTATATGTTAACTTATTTAAATCTGTAGATGAAACTAATCTGCACTATAGAGAAGAAAAATAATCTAGGATGAAAGCATACAAAATGCAAATAAAAAATTCGAAATTGTTTATCTGATATCTCGAATATGGATTGTTAACATGTTAAATAGGAATACAGAATGTTAAATTAATTCATTTAATGTGCCGAATGCAAAATATTCGATATAGGAATGATAGAATATAATTTTATTCTTGTATCTAACTTGTCTTCGAAGTTGTTGGTTTGAAAAGCTATCATCAGATAATTTTTTAAAGATGTGATATAATATTTTATTTAATTAAGATGTGTTCTCTTATAATTGCAATTAAAGTATTTTTACTTCATCTTTCTTTATCAATTAAACTTTTCAAGTAATGAGCATTTGGAAGGATTAGTAATGTATATGTATTTTTATACGAAACAAAACTTAGTAATATTATATTCAAACATTTTTATTTTACATAATTATCTTATGTTAATTATGATCAAAACTCGTATTAATTGCATACAATTTAATTATTTTTTTAATTTTTAATTAAAATTCTGACATAACTTCTCGTCTTGGCAATAGAAATATAGGTTGTGTATGTAAGAAAGCCGTATAAGAGAGCGGTAGATAAAATATCTTCATCTATTCATCGAGTTTCAGACCAGTTCTTATAGGATCAAAAATGTTCCTTTCCTCCAGATGATTGGTTTAAAGACAACCAATGCCAATCGTAAAAGCAGGATTGAATTTCGGTAATTCCATTTTGAATTGAAGTGAGCAACAAAATGTAAGAAAAACTATACCTAAAGAAATATAGAAAATTTTGGCGACCTTCAACTAGAAGAAAAAAAAATTATATATATATATAGATATATATATCTTAAACCGGAAACATTTTACTCAAGTAATCTATCATTCCGTTCCGCATTCGAAAACATCGGAAAAGTCGGAAACACGCTCGGCTTTTCCATTACCTCCCCCATCGCTCTATCGGGCATGTTATTCCAGCAAGTTCACTTAGTGTTAGTCTCCCCCAAACCGATTGCAAGGTTTAGTAAAATGAATAGTTCTCCCCCCAACCGCTTTCCGCATTCAGACACCACTTTGATATAAACCGCTCTCCTCATACATACACTGCTTTTCTAATAGCCCGGGTCGCCATGTCTATTGGTTTCGTTGAGAAAATTGAATTCTATCTTGGAAACTGAAAACTTATATCTCTATATATTTATTTTTACCGTCAAATGAGGTTTGGGTCAGAAGCTATCGACTTAGTTTTCCTCTTCCACGTGTATTTTCGCTGACGGAGCATAAGTTAAAAGATTTGAGACTAGATTGAGTGAAAAGTTAAGTTAGGAGATTGATTGATTTGAGTTTAGTTTAGTTCAATTTTGAATTTTAGATGAGTTTTTCTTTTAATTTTTGAAGTTTTGGAAACTTCCAGTCTTCTTTCCTTTTACTTTTTTTCTTTATTCTTTCAGTCTTTTTCTTTTATTTTCTAAAATGGAACTCGATCGGTCATTGTGGCTAATTTCGGTTGTTTAATGTTCTCTATACTTACATGACAATTATTTTATTTTCGAGCGAACGGCCTGCCAACACTCCGTAACAATAATAAAGAATAAAATTTGAGAAGATAAACAAGATTTAAAATAATTAATTTGCATTTATTAACTTCCAGGTGAGTTTTTAAGCCGCTCTAAACGAAAACCATCTCTTCGTTTAAACTTTAATTAATGCATTATAATGGCGGCTTTATTAATTAGGTTATGTTTCGTTTCTTTAGTTTTTTTAATAATTTTATGTAAAACTCTCGGTTTTAAATGGATTAAGTAATACGATATGTATATTAAAAAACTCTTTTTTTTTCAATTAATTAACATAATAATAAGGTAGGTTTTGTTTAAGTAAGGTTGCCACGGGTGAAGAGGCCGATGCGATGAACGACTTCTTTTTTTTTTGCTACAAATAGGCATCACGGCAGCCAAAGAGAAGCGAAATAAAGATAAGTGATGTTTGCAGATTAAATCATAAAGGTCGATCGCCAGCATCATTG
>WUQG02450611.1:0-12944 GCA_011317285.2 Androctonus mauritanicus | reverse complement strand
GAAGGACACTTTTTTGTCTGGCCGAGGGTCGAACTATTTTTAAAAAGCCAAACCGTAACAAGTATACGAATGTGTCTCCATCTAAAGGTCGGGGGAATTAGGGAGCGAACTAGGCCGGTAATCGTTAGTCACCGACTTTATCAGTGATCAGCCCGATAGAAAAATGCGAAAAAAGAAAATTCTTTACATGTTCGATACTTTATTAGTTTTCAATTAATCGTCCTGATTAGACGAAGGTACAGGTTTCCGGATGGAACTGTTCCAAGAACGTTGAGTAGAGTTTCCCTCCAGTCGATGAGAAGCGTCGGTTAGTTGTCCACGATCGCATCCCGTTCGGTCCGCAGTTCCTGCCAATTAAACAGAGCGCCATTAAATACAGCCACCAACAGGCGCGACTATACCCACATTTCTTACTTTCTCTCCAGTTTCTGCTTCCTACAGCTCCTAGGACGAGTAGCGCCAAAATCCACACTGGTAGTGGCTTCATGACTGATGGTGGAAAACGGAAGACAGCTCTTATATCCCTTTCGACGTTAATGACTGGACGGACCGTTAACGACCAAAGACATTTCGTGTTTGGATTGTCGACGGAGTTAAATGGCTGTTTGGACTAAAGCTTTTGTCGACTCTGCTGGTTTCATTATTTAAATGTAATGTCCACAGTTAATGCGGCCATTGGTTATTATTATCTACAAGTCTGAGCCACGGCTTAATGCCAAACGGATGTCGATTAATTCCGTTATTAGCGAAGACGATCGATATTGAAACTATCTTCTGGCAGATTCTAGTATTTGGTTAATCGGTTTGGTCGACGCAAACTTAGACATGCCGGATGATCGAGAGAACGAAAAAAATTAGTTATCGGAATTTTTCCTCCGATAACCACGTGTTCGGCCAACTAATCCCATTATCACTAGTCCGTACTCAACCATCGATAATAAATAAATAACCGATACGAGGAAATGCGACATAAAACAGGTTGGTGGCGAAATGCGTTATATTTGTCGACATTTATTCCGATACAACTACTAAAGTTTTTACATAAAATTATTACCGAATTTATCAACGCTTTGGCATTCTGCATTTTTTGATACCACGGATATTTATGGCCAAAGTAAAAAAATTTATACCTCGCTAGGAAACGCCATTGGTTCGTTTCGACCTTCGATATTTTTCCTCTAAAAAAAAGAAGCGTGTGACTCAGTACTTCCACAAATCTAGGGTAGAAAATTTATCATTGTATATAATTGAAATATCTGAATTTTTAGCGATAATGTGGATTCCATCTGTTATTAATAAATTTGTGACGGCGTTTCAATCGGCGCCATATTATCGCCTAGGCCAAAAAGGCCCGAGTCTAGAGCAGCATTTTAATCACAAGATCGACTCACTTCCAGGTTGAAGTTCTGTATTTCCTTTATTTTGTTCGAACTTGCATAGTGGGAAAAGCCAACACGTCCTACTCGAGAAAGTTTATATTGTTCCACCGAAGATGATACCAAAAGTAAATACTGGAAACGTGCCCTTCTATCGTTATACACGATAAAGCCATACGTGTTTCGTATGTCGGTTTGCGAGTCCGCTACGAATCGTTCGGCCCGAAACGCGTAAAAAACTAAGTCGAAAATGAAAGGGAATTTAATTTTCATTGGTAAGATTTGGTCTATCGAAAAAGACCAAATATCTTCATTAGATGGTACCGACATAATTAATAAATTTGCTGAACATAAGGGTAAATATACGAGTACGTAAAGAGATGCAATAAATAATAACTGCCGAAATATAATTTTATTTTCGACAAAAATTTAAACATTTCCGATCGAATGATCTCTAATCCGACACATATGGGACTCGTCGGATTATTGGGTGTTTAATGAAAAAAATGGAATTATGCTGACGAATGCGCTCAATTTATTAAGACTTTCCTGTCACTGCTCAAATCTTTCACCAACCCCTCAATTTTATCCCGATTTTTTAATGCCATAAAACCAAGCCGAATCACTAAGCGAGTCAAGTTTCTTAATTATTTCTGCCCTTTGGACCACTGTCTTGTGTTTTCGTTTTTCACTTTTTTACGATTTGTGACATTACGAAAAGGTAAACAACACTGATATAGTAAAAAAAAAAACGCCATTTTACGGTAAACAACGTAGTTAGCTTAAAAATTAGTCCGACTATAACGCCAGCGCAACCAAAGAATAGCGACTGATAATTTGTTTACGGCAGTTTCTCTCTTTCGCACGTCCACAAGTTGTTACGAAAATTTCAGGTAGGCGGCGCGACTGTATTTCATTAAAATTATTTCTAGATCTAGGGGTTTGGAACCCCTAGAATAATAGAATAATAATAATAACTGAACCCCCTAATCAAATTATTTTAATCCGCCAGCTTTACGTATTTTTTTCGTCTATCTTTCGTTAAAAATATTTCGAATACGGAAGAGTTCAAATTAATAGATGTGTACCCAGAGACATTCCTATTAATTTTAATTAAGGGAGATGAAACGGTGGCCGTTCCGAGTTTTAAAAGCATTTTACGCGTTGGAGACTAGTCGTGGCGCTCCAAAGATATATTCGTTGGAGAGATTCGCTCGGTAAAAACGAGGTCGTATCATTTCTTACAAAAGATCCATAAAAATTTTAATCAAATATTTTGTCACCAAGTTATACCACTTTACTCCGATTTCGTTCGACGAAAGTAATACAGCGGACTCTCGTACAACGCGGGGGATACGTTCCGCGTTATACGAGACACGCATGATCAGACGATTTTATGCAAATTCAAATTTGTCTCCGAGTTCCAGCCAAGGATGTTTGGTTCCAACATTGGTGGCTAATGAGATGTGAGTTAGTTTCGAATGATTTTATTGTGTGCGGAGCGTCAATTAACTTGTTTTAAAGAATTTTTTTAATAAAGGAAAAAGACAAGAACAGAATACATTAAAAAAAAAAAAAAATATTATATATAAGTAAATTCCGTATAACACGGACTCCGAAAAGGCGGATTCGTATAACCCGATAGATAAGTTTCTAAAGTTGTCATGGAAACGAAATAAAACATCGTTTGGTTTTTATCACCATCAACGGATATTATAAGTAACAGGTAACATTAAAAAAAATTTATCCTACGCGTTATATGGAACTGTTTATAGCGTTGTACGAGTACTGTAACTAGTACGAGTACTAGTTACAGTTTTTCGTCGCGTTATACGAGAGTTTAATGTATATTCGTCGGAAAGGTTGGCTCGGTAAAAAAAAAGTTCATACCATTTCTTATGAACGACCCATAAAAACTTTATTAAATATTTTGTCACCAAATTACACCACTTTACTCCGATTTCGTTCGACAAAAGTAACATATTATCGATAACGATCGGTATTAAAATATTTTTTTAATTTTACAAAGAAACGAGTTAAAAAAATGAATTTTAAAAATATCCGGTAAATTTTATTATAAGTATCGATATTTAAAAATACATCACACGTTCCGAACGGGAATTTTAAGTATAAAACGCATTATTTCGGAGAAAATAGTTCGCACCTATCATAAATTAAAAAAAAAAAAAAAAGTTAAATAAATTTAAAACGTAATATAACTGTTTACACTTTCCACGTGGTACAATTACAATCCCATTTACCGAAAAGACCCGATTATTCTCCTTTGTGCATTGGAAGAATGCCATTTTACAGGTGAAACGAGACTTCCGATAGAATATAAAACACTAATTGTCTATTTGACGTTATACCACATTGAAATGCCAGCTAATATACGTCGATAAATATTCTTTTACTACTTGGCTACAGTTCTGTGTGATATTCTTCTTCCTCTAGGTTTTCTTCTTCATTTTCTCCCGTGCAAAACTCTATATATATATATAAATGATCTATTAATATTAAATAATAATAATAATACTTAATCTAATTTATATCAGACGAAATAGAAATCATCATCCGAGAATTTCACTATTAAATGGTAAAAATTGATGTTGAAATATTTTCGATAATAATTCTCGTGTTGGTTACAACAATTCGATTTTTGTTTCTTATTCGCCATTATAACATTAAGAGAAATTTTCTGTCACCAGAACTGGACAGTTAATTAATTATGCTATCAAAATCGGATTAGAGGAAAATCAGGTAAAATATTTTTTATCCCAATAAAATTTCTCAAATTATGCATTTTTATATTTTTACATATTTTCTTTTTTTTTATTTTTTAATTTGATATTTCTGACAGAACGAATTTTATATTTTGCTAGACTTCCCAGTAAAAGTAAGTCTATTTTCTTTAATTTTCTGGTTGCTTTTAAAGATCTCGTATTTTGGACTTAATCATTTCCCCCCGAATTACGTAGATCCGGACTTAAGTTTAATTTTTGGTCAACGACTCGCCCCGATTTTATGCGCTTATTCTTTAATGTAACTACTTTTAATATTAAGTGTTGGTGACCCACCAGTATGTATCGAATCTACCTATGCTCCGACATACATAGATTCGATTTATGTGGGATTTCGCCGAACGCTCCATTTACGTAAGTCGGGGACTGCCCGTATTTTTAATGAATGCTAAGAAATAAATAAAAGGATTCGACTTCCATATGCCAATTCACAATTATATCATTTGCAATTCCAAAACTAACTGACCAATTTCTTCAGAAATGTATTTTATTTTTTATTAACCAGTCACTGATATTTTATTTGGATATCACAATAAACATCTGTATTAAAAGACAATAAAAATGATCAGAAAGTAAATAATAACCGAATTAAAATTTTCTAGAATTTTTAGCCGATAAATATCTGTTGGCAAGAATGCATTCGGCATGAAAATTGATAAATTATTATTATTTCAGTTAAATTTCGATAAGATGCCACCATCTGTTTGGGGGAAGATTTTGGTAGCTAATCGGGATTGGTTATTTTCATTTCTATAGGTGTAGTATAGAAATGAAAATGAGCTCTGAATTTATTAAATTTAACAAAATACAGTACATTTATATTTAGCATTCAAACTTAACATTTCTAAAAAACTGTATACTTTACAATATAGTATACGTATCATATATGTACAGTACTATATAGAAAACATGTCCATCTACTGTTCTGATCCTCTACTTTGAGTTCTCTGTAAAACACAATGTACACAACTTACTGTACAGTATCTTTATTTGCTCGGTATGCAATAAACAATAGAAATGATCTGTTTCTTACTATCTCAAATTTTCTACAACCTAGGTATGAACCAGGATTAAAGAGAGAAATGATTAATTATTAACTCCATCTCTTTCATCCGCTGGTCACAAATGAATCTAAAGAGGTTTTAATATTGTATATACGGTACTGATGAATTTCAGGATGTAAGTCACCTTACACACCCCTGGAGGATTAACAAGGACAAATACAATACCAAAAGGAATATTTGTTTAGACATTTCTACTGGCGGATGGCATCTTATCGAGGTTTGCCTATTCCGTTAACATAGGGAAGATCCATTTCACCAAATTTCTTGGCGGTCAGCCAGGGTGGTGGGCCTGGATAAGACGCCTAATGAGGGCATCTTATCCAGGTTTGACAATAATAAAATAATGATGTAACTAATAACCAGTGCACTGAAATGATAGTTATTAGTAATATAAACATGCTCTCAAACAAACATATAATTGGAATTATATTATACTTTCCCATAAGCTGATCATAATATCTGTTTTTATAAACATTGATTTCTTTTCTGTTAAATATATTACATTTCAAAATACACAAAATGTTTATATTTCAATAGTTGTCAGTTTATGAGTTCTTGAATTTATGAATTTTTCAAATATGAATCATAAAAAAAATCAAAAATATGAACATTAACCATAATAAATAAATGCTAAATATTCATAAAAGGCCATTTCAAACCATGCATGTAGCTATACAATATAATACAATCGGATTCGTAGCAAAAATTCTGTCATCTGTTACAAAATTTGAAAAATCAAAACAGCAGGTAAGAAGCGGTAGTAGTGCTCTCTGGTTTTATTGGCATATTATATAAACAACTTCCATTCTCGAATTGTGGCTAAGGCGATAATTCAACTATATTAAAGCTCATCTACTTATCTATCAATAATAATAAAAAATAAAAATTCTTTTAACATTTATATTACATAAATCATTTCATTATTATTATAATTTGCTTGATTTTAAAGGCTATAATTTTGTTTATTTAGATAAATAAATCATTGTTTAATCATATACTATTGATTTTGCTGACCTTTTCTTAATTTTACAGTGATCAATTTGCATTGCTGAGAATGGAACTCTTGCTAATTGATTCTTGGATTATGAGTTCTTACTTTATGAGTACAGTCGAAAAACAAATTAACGTGTAAAGTCAAGAACTATCTGTATATAACAAACTTTACAGATTACATTATCTATTAATTTAAAACTAAAATATTCAAATCTAATTAATTTCATTCATTCCTCCATCTAACATATTATTATTATAAAATATATTTTAAATTATAATAAAAATAATTTATTTTGGTTCTAATTATCACAGACATATGAATGGAAATATTTTTTATCATAGTAAAAGAAAAAGTAGAATAGTAGTTAGAGCCAATACGGAGAAAGTAGTTTTTTGAATTTATTTGAAATTTCAATTTTATTATAGAATTATTTGTAGAAAATAGAAAAATGTTTTAAATTAACTAATATTTCATATTTTTAATATTAAATATATTAGTATTAAATACTTAAAATTCAAAAATTTAAAAAAATTAATTAAAAAAATAAACTTTTACAAATAAATTCATTTTTCTTTTTTTACTTATTTTGTTCCATCATTTTTCTAAAACAGTACTAAAATTCAATAATATAGCTTCAAAACTATCATATTTATATGCAATTTCCACTTCTGATTAAATATTCCTGTTGACAGTGGCTCATATAATAGCATAACATATCAAATTTGGTTAAAATTTATCCATAATTTTTGAAATATGAAGGGATATAAACATACATGCCTGAAAATTTCTATAGAAAATATTCTGATGTCTAGAATTACTTGTATCAAATAATTGAATTTGTTTATAATATGCTGGATATTTACTTGACACACTTTGTTATATTCTGTCCAGTAATATTGAAAACATGAAAACAATTATCAAATTTAAATTCCAATCATTCACAATTACTATAAAACCACTTTTTGACTTATGTAAATTTGATTTTACATAAAATATTTTCTGTAATTTTTTTTTTAATATTTTCAGATATATGGCATAAATAGCTACTGTATTTATAGGTAACAAATTCAAACATGTTAATTTACATTATTCAAACTTCATAGTACTTGATTTATGTTTTTGTGTATTGTTTTGATCTTAAGTATCATATTATAGTACTGTATATTGTTCCATATGACATTGTCTCAGTTTCAATGAGGGAACAATATGACAGCATAATGCTGAATAGGTGCAACCATTATAGTCATCTTGATCTAGGAGTTTTTAAATCAGAATATTTGTTAAAAAATTAGCTTCTAGTTCACATAAAATTCAACTTCATTAAGTAGTTATAAAAACCGCAACTCTTACATAAATCAGGGAATATCTGTACTGTACTTCCTATAGGCATATGCCAATATATATAGTAAATGCCTATGGGAAAATTTTTCCCAAAAGCATATATTTTTATTTTCCCAATTGCTTCTTCATGTAATTTTATTAAGTTTTTGACTTTAAAATAAAAATTAAAACTATTAATATTTACCTGAACTTTCAAAGCAAACTTTATTGATTGCTTCTTCTGCAGTAATAACTGATGATGTTTTAAATGTTTCCAAAATGCTGTCTTCGAAATCTTCTATGATTGATTCACACTACAATAAACGAAAAAAAATTTTACATATTGAATATTTTATCAAAATTTATAAAGAACTGAAACTATTGGACTATATAATCATTAATAGAATGAATTTTAGTATTTTCAATGTTAATTGTAATCATTAGTAATATTAGATCAATATTTAAAGCATCTACAAAATTAAAAGTACTTTATATCATTTTCTTGATAAACAAAATCTAACCTTGTCCTTCAAAAAATTTCTATAGATACACACACACACACACACACACACACACACACACACACACACACACACACACATAGAGAGAGCGAGAGAGAGAGAAAGATTGAAAGGAATCAACTTTAATTAAACACAATATAGAAATATTTTAAACTGAAGCTCTTGTTAACTGCTCAGAAAAGAACGCAATAATATTACAAATTTAAATTAACAACTTAGAATACAAATAAAATATAAATACAATGTCATAGTATTACGTATAAATTATATTACTACTGAGCAGGTGATGACAGGTTTAAACCTGAAAATATTAATACTAATTCTTACTGCATACTGAATTTAATAAAAATTAGTTTTATTCAGTATGTATCTCTAATTCATTATTCATGATTTTATTAAAATCATTTTTAATCTAAATATTATGAATAAGGAATTGTCTATTTTGAAAGTTTTAATATTTCAAACATTTGAATTATAGTAATAAGCTTTTCGTTTTTGAAAATTTTTTGTAAATAAGCATGTAGAATGTTAAAAATAATAAATCTACAAGAATTAAAAAATTTTAATTGGAACCAAAATTCCAACTTACATAAAATTTAAGACTTCGATTTAAGTCTGGATCACGGATTAAGTCATAATCTTGTAATTCGTTTATTTGTGCAGCCAGATTGAGAATGGCAAGCTTTTTAGTTTGTTTATGCCTGGCCTGAGCATAGTCATTCATTTTATCACAAATATTTTCAAACATTTCTTGAAGATGAACTTCTGATCCAGCATATTTTATCTAAACAAATAAAGCGGGATAACTAAATCATCAGTATAAATAAAATTAAAATATTTTTTTTTGACAATAAATCTCAATAAAATTTAATTTTGATTAAATTTTTCATAATATAAAAAAATCATAGTATAGGAAATTATTTTGAAATACTATTTACTTTATATCCTTTAATTGGTTTTTTGAAACAAGTCTAATACCAAATAATGTATTTAGACTGGAGAATTTCATCAAAGTAATTTTTTGATATTTGAAATTACAATTTGATTACTAATTAATCCGATTTTATTTAATATTGCATTTTTTAATTTGAATTTAATGATTGAAAAGTTTAGATCTTATTAGTTAAACAACTAATAAGACTTAAACTTTGCAATCAAAAATAGTCAAAAATATTTTCTAATACAAATTTTTATTCCTGTAAATTACAATTAGATTTAATTTCAATATGTTTATTAGTTTCAATGTAGAAAATTAGTATAAAATAATACTCTGCCTACAACTTGACAATTCTAGAATATCAGCACTAAGGCAGGAAAACCAAATGTGTACATATAGATGACACACAAACAACAAGGGTTTTGAAGAAGTGTTTTCGATCTTTATTAGATCCTCTTCAGCTTCCAGTAATCGATTATAAATCTTTTTTTTTTCTATTCGATTACTGGAAACTGAAGAGGATCTAATAAAGATCGAAAGCGCTTCTTCAAAACTCTTGTTGTTTGTGTACACATTCGGTTTTCCTGCCTTAGTGCTGATATTCTAGAATATTTATTAGTTTTGCATATAATAAATAATCTAAATTGCATTAAAAATTTTACCTCACACAATAAATTTAGCTTTAAAACTTGAGGATTCTTGTTGCTTGTTACTTAATCAAGAAAATTTTAAATAATATTTACAAACAATTAAGTCATTTATTTTTGCTATTTATACAGTAAAAATAAAAAGCTACAATGATATTTTTAATAAACTAAATTTAAACTGATTTTATTATTATTGAATTAAGTATGATTTGAAATAAATTATTAAAATGAAAAATTAATAATCATTTAATTTTAAATCTGAAGAATGCAATAAATTTGGGCATTTTTGGCCATTAAGCCATCCTCAGGTTATGCAGACAGAGGACAGTCTAATGTCTGAAAACGTTTGTATCTTTAAAATAAAAAGAAACTTAGCTGCTACTAGTGCTGTTTGATTTATGAAATATAATTATAAGCAGTTATGAATAACATGCTATAGCTTGTTTATTATTTCAAAATAAAGAATATACAATCTTTCTAAACAGCATACTGCAGTTCTTAGTATATATATAGTTAGTTTATATCAATAGTTCATACTGCATTTTTTAGTATACTGTCTATCTAAATTCTAAAATTGTTTCAATAAGCTGAATGTTTCTGCTCTTGCTAACATTCATAATTGCAAACCTCATGTTGTTTACAATTGTTATGTACTTCAATCACTCAGCAAAATTAGTAAAATTTATAAGGAGTAGAATTCAGTAAACAATCTTGTCATCCATCATTCTTTTTGTCAATGATTTGTGCCTCATGGCATTACAGCAAGTCATCTAAACTTCTATCTCAAGATGTCCATACAGATTACATTACAACCTACTTTGATGTAGAAATAGGCGTTATAGCTTGCAATAAGAAATTTCATATACAATTTTATAATCTATTAATAAAAAATATATTCCACCTGAACTTACGGTATTCTGTTTCTGTGATCCATCAGGTTCAATCCGAAAACTTCCAACCTGTATAGTCTTGTGAGGATTTTCTTCCTGAATAGATTTAACTATATCTTTCATAACTTGCTGACAAACTATGATTAAAAAATAAAAATATATAATTTCTACAACTGGCACAATTCATAAGAATGATATAGCTCAATAAATACTTATAAATTGAATAAATATTTAGATGTATATAAGTGCAATATCCAAATCACACAGTTTTTTAGGATAAATCTATCACAATGGATAGTAAGATTGTTAAACACCTATCCCAAATTTTTAAATTGGGTGAATTATAACCTCTCCGAAAATGGTCTTGCAAAAAGATTATTGTTCTTACATAGTCATTTCAAGAGAAATAAAGTAATCAAGCACAAATATAGAATGTATCTTCTACACAATATACAGAAGAAAAAATGAAACGTAAGTTATTCATCATCATATATATAATATAGGTCGAGTATCCCCAATTTGAAATCCATATCTTCACTTTCACTGTAAGCCCTTTGAGATAGGATTATGAGTCACGAGTCACTGTTTGTGTCTTGAAAGATGTCACAATAGTGCATGTTCAGTCTGGTGAACTATTGTGATTCAATAAATCATCACACATTGTCATTGCAAGGTATCTGACTATTTATTTCCTGCTGTGTTATTTATACATCATTAAAAATATCAGAAAGGTTTGATAGCAAATTTTTTCTCACTGCAACTCCACTATATCATAGTATTCCAAAAGCTAAAAAATCCAACATCCAAAAATATTCTTTACCCCAAGCATTTTGGATTAGAGATACTTAACTTGTATCAATAAACTGCATGTCTTAAAAAACAAATTTTTAATAATAATATAAAATTTAAGATATAATTGTACAGTTACAGACATACATGATCCCTGCACCAGATTGCCAGATCAAATTTGATACTATACTTTAAAAATATTATATTATTTTATCATAAATATAATTATAATGATTATGTTGAGACTTATTTTTATAAAGAATTTCAGGCTCTTATAAGAAATACAAATTATGTATTAGAAATTTTAATGTAATGACTCCTCCTAGAGTATTTCTGAATATTGGGTCTAGAAATGTCTTATCTTCAATACGAGTTTGGAACTGTCTTAGTTATGAATTAAGCTTTTATAAATTTAGACAAGAAATTAGAAATATATTTGATTGTCATAATTTATTTGTTGTATCTATCTTCTGATATTCTAATTTTTATCATCTAAAATGTCATATTTGTCAGCAAAGGGTCTTGTATTTTAGTATATTCAATTTGGTACGATTTTATATTACCACCATGAGAATGAAAATAGGATCAACCAAAAGATGGTAAAGAGTAGGGAAAACTTTCCAAAAGGACTTCACTTCTATCTGATGCAGGTATCAACAAAACAAACAATGAAATTAAAGTACTTCCCCCATATGTAGTATTTAAACTATTGCCTGTTGCCATTTTGAAAAGTTGTCTTGAAAACCAAGATAGATTTTTGGAATGAATCCTTAACACAATAGAATTGTTGATTTGTAAGTAGATGGGGCGAAACTAATTTTAAAGATTTTTTGGAATGAATCTTTTAACAAAATGGAATTGCCGATTCGCACTTTTAATCATCAGGTAGTGGGATGGTGAATATTCAGTTTCACCTTTTGGAAAAAAAAATATATTAGAGAATTAAAGATTTACTTCCACTAACTGATGATTAAAATATGAATTGACAATTCCATTATGTTAAAGATTTATTCCAAAATCTATCTTGGCCTTCAAGACAACTTTTCGAAATGGCAGTATGCACTGGTTTAGGTACTACATATGGGGGAAGTTCTTTAATTTCATTGTTCATTTTCTTGACATCTACAACAAATAGAAATGCAATCTTTTTGAAAAATTTTTCTTGCTCATCATCATCTTTCAATTGCTCCTACTTTTGTTCCAATGGCATTATTGTAAAATTGTATGTTGAATTTATATTATTTTTTAATGAACCTAACAAATATTGTATTTTTTTTAATTGTTATTGCTGTTGTTTGTTTATATTGTTAATTAATTATATTGGGTTGTGTATTTTATTTCCTTACTGCTGCAAACGTACTGGAAAACTTCATAACTAATTGGGAATTTGAAAAATTGTTTAGAGTCAATCAATACTCTTTAATTTCTATTTATATTAGATAGTTTCTATTTCATCATTTAACCAATTTGGAGGCATGGAATAGGTGTTCAAAATCTTACCATTTTTTTCTAGTAACTTGAAAACTGTATATCCTCATGGCTGTCCCTGCGTTTTTCTCCTGGTATTATCCGATCGGTCTCTACCGCAATGCCTACGCGACGGAC
>WUQG02450600.1:0-12944 GCA_011317285.2 Androctonus mauritanicus | reverse complement strand
AGCAGGCAAAGCATGAATATCAGCGGGCCAGTGTTGAAGGTGAAGTCAGAGGAGATTGCTAAAAAGCTAATAATTAGGTACCTATTTTAATAATTAGGTATTTATTTTAAATGCTTTATTATTATTATTTTTATCTACTTACTTATTTATCTACATATTACATATTTTATTTTAGAATTTATTATTAGTTTGTTGAATTGGGGCAGCCATTATATTGGATCAAAATGGATTAGTCCCAACATATCCTAATTAAGCAGAATTGACTGTTGTTATTATTGCACGTTTGAGAACCATGGTGCTGGGATTATTTCTACACATTATAAATGATAATCTTCCAAAAATAATCTCAGCACCATGATTCTCAAATGTGCAATAATAATAATAATAATTAGTTATGATAAAATAATCCATCTTAATTTTTAATAGTTTAACTATATATGCAAGTTGTATAAAAATAGTTTATTCTTCATTATATATAATTTTTCTGTATTTCTTTTTGTTTTTACTTTTATTTAATTTAAATGTTTAAATTTAAATATATATTCTAATGATATTCTATTCTTGTTGTCTTAAAAACACTGAAGATGGCTTCATTAAGCTGAAAGTTCTTTGGTATAATAAATATATAATTTTCACTTAAATTGGAGTGATATTTATTCCTTAAATGAATACTAACTTGTTTTGTGTTATCATTGTTTAAATAAAGACTTGTTAATACTTTTTTTTAAATATTTGGATTCAATAAATAATTTATTATTTAATTTTACTTGTTTTTGAATTTATTAGCTATAAGTGCACTAACATCTTTTTGTTATTTAACTGTAATACTTGTTTGTTACTATAAAAACTCTGAAGTTATGGTTGTGTTTTTATCATGTTAGTGTCAGATTAGTCTATTTTTCAGAATTTATTTTTTGAAGTTAGAAGACCTGATCAAGCAGGACTATGGAATTTGCAGTCATATAACCATTATAATAGTTATAATTATTGATAGTTTTGAATATTGCAACTTTGCAATTTTTTAGCATGTGCTCTTTTAACACAAAATACCTAATCAAATAAAAAATTATATAAAATTAATTGTAACAGTTAAATATATAATTCAATACTTACCTGACTGGTCCTGAGTCACCATCGGTTGATGAAACCATTTGAAAACTTTCCAAGTCCCAAAATTTCACAGTTCTAAAAATGAAGACAACATTATTTTATGTCTTAAACAATTTCCAACAATTTTTATATATGGAATACAATATACCTGTCTGCACTACCAGTGGCAAGTAAGAATTCATTTGGATGAAATTCTACATCCATTACTGCATTTGCGTGACCTTGAAATTCTGTAAGAACTTTACCAGCAGGAAGATCCCATAGCTATAAAAGAGAGACATTAGTAAACTTAAAAATTTAATTAAAATTCCTAGAATTGCAGATTTTATAAAACAATTTTATGTAACCCAAATAATAATTTTCTATAAATACTTTAGAATAAAATTTAACTATCTTAGAAAGTATTATATAATATATATAATGAATTCATCTAAATGTATTATTTTAAAAGAAATAATACATTTAAAGTTCTAAAAAGTCAGAGAATGATCAAAAATTAAATAATTTATATTTAAATTTTTAGTAAGACAAGACTGTCAAAACTTACCTTTATCATTCCATCATCTCCACCAGATGCAATCCATCGTCCATCTGGACTAAACTGAAGGGAATTTACAGACTTGCAATGACCCTGAAAAAATTGAATATGAAAGTATAGTGAAAAGGAAATCAATTAAATTTTTACATGATATTTTCAAGCATTTTTTTAAAAACTTGTTCTAAATGAAAAGAGAATGAGGTAGCCTTGAAAACAAAATGTAGATATGTAGGTTAGAGCACAACCTAATTTATACTTTTAAAAGGAACAGATGTATATTTAACCCAGATGAATGCAGTTATAAAATTCATTATGAAAGTTTTATATTTATGAAAGATGCTCACCTTGTAGTGATTAATGCAACCTTTCTTCCTTATATCCCACATCTGAAATATAAACAAACATTTAAAAATTTTTCTTTCTTGTTTTTATAAACAGAAATTACCTCTTCTATTGCCATCCTGTAATATCATATATAAAGTAATAAGTATACAAGAGTAAAAAATATATAAAGCTCTACTAAAAAGGATAAAGTAAAAAAAAAAAATAAAGTTTTCAATACAAAAACTTATAATTTACTCATTTTTATTCTTTTGTAACTAAAACTTATTTAAAATGAATTACAAGAAATGAAGGTTGAAGAAATCAGTGAAGCAAGATGCATCCATATTAATAAAATCAAAATTCAAATAATATTGCTTTATAGTATAATTACTATAGACAGTGTATATATATAAAATAAAAAAACTTGCATTTTTTTATTATATATATAAAAAAACTGCTAGTTTATAAATTGTCACAATTCACCATTTTAACTACTCAATAGCTAAATTTACAGATTGCATTTTTCTATTTTTTTATTGATTTAACAATTCTTCTTGCTGTATACAATAATTATATTAAAAAAAGAAAGTAGTAAACCAGTTATTCGGTTATATATAGGATTCATTTTTTTTACTTAATGAATGAGATTATGGAAGCTCTTATATCTTTTTAACATCTTATTTTATACTACGATTATTTCTTTTAAGATCTCATCCAAGACAAAGGAAAGTTAATTATATTAATTTTTTAAGTAGATCAAATTTATATATCATAATATTTCAAATACAATTATTTTAGCCTGCCATTAATAAATAAAATTATAATTAAGATTATAACAGAGTTTCATATAAAAAGGTAAAAAGTCTGCAGTTTGATAATTTAGATTAGAAGAAATTGAATTAAAACATGCAAAGCTAATTCAATATGTAAAAACGACTTATTTTTTTAAAAAATACCTTATTGAAAAATCCAACTTTTATTGCTTTTTGATATTTTGTATTTGCCCTTAATTTCATTAAATTTCATATACCAGTAGTAAAGAATTCTTGGTCTTTGTACTGGAAATAATTTTGTAAATAAAAATTTTACTACTATAATGTTTAAATGTTTTCCATAAAATGGAATAACAAGTGCATTCTTAATAAAAATCAATAGTAGAAGTCCAAACTATATAGGAAAGACAAAATAGTATTTTCCATTCATCAAAATTATTTGTTGGATTATTCTTTGCATTTCCAGAATGCTGAAATAAGACTTTTTTTCTTTTGAAATTCAGCATATATCTACAGTAAATGAGATTTGAATTTTATTCTTAAATAGAATGAAATAATACAAAAATCTATGGATTTCTGATCTTCTAGACATTTGCAATAAATAGTTTTTGAGTACATGATAAATCTAAACATAGTTTTTATTTATTTATTGATTTAATTCTCACCAGTGACCTAATTTCATTCCATGCTGTTTCTCTAAATCATAAAGAAAAAAATGAACTCAAGCTTTATTGCAACTTATAATATGAAGAAAAATTCTCATGTTCTTCTATTGAAAAGTTTCAATAATCAGCAACTGTGCATAAAACTGAAAAATTCTGAATATCAATATTCATGTTTTTCAGATATTCAATTTATTGTGAATGATTAAATTGTTCCAACATTAACCAAAAGTATTTCTCCCAACATTTATCCCTTAATTTATTGAAATCATTTGCTTAATCTTATATTAAAACTATAATATAGATTTCAACTGGTTAGCTAGAATGTTATTTTTCAATAATATTTTCAAACTTTTCTTAAATTTTTGAATTAAATCTGTATACATTTCTTAAATTTATACAAATATTGCCATACATTGCTACTTAGATCATGATTGATTTTTCCTGATAAAATACTTTAAGAATTCAAATATTTGATTACACTATGTTGTTCAAATTATAATCAAGAAGAGCTATTATCATTAAAATAAATATATTATAAACAAAATAAAGAATTTGCATGAATAACAATTTTACAATCTTATATGATGGAATTCTTTTCAAGCTTATTATTAAATAAACATTTATATTTTCAATATTCATAAATACAAATTTCAAGAGTAATCCAATTTCCAAAAAAAGAAAATGAAAGTTAAAAGATCGCCATGCTATCTATGCATCCTCCATTAATAATTTTTTGAATTAATATATAGTATATTTTCATGAAATTTTTGGCATGTTCTGTTATTAAAAATAGAATCAATGCAACATTGTCTAATTCTACATCTATCTATTTAAAATAGAAACCAGGACAGATGTTCGAATTTTTCAGATTTTCCATAATGATAATATTGACTAATGGTTGAATTATCAAATAATCCAATACAAAGTCCTCCTCTTGATTGATGATGCATTTTAATTGCATATCTTTAATCTTTCCAAAATAGTGAGCATGCTCAATAATTAAGACATTAGTTCTTTCCAGAATTTTTTAAAATAAGGTTTCAATCATAATGCATAAATCAACAAACAATATAAAAACAATTGTCAAAATGATAAATTTATTATTTTTTAAAATTGAAAACTGCACTATTTAATATGATGAATTTTAAGAATTGGTAAATTTTTATTTTTATGCATTTCTTGATGTACTGAATACAATTTCATTACATCTAAACATCATTCAATACTGGAATGATGTTTGGATGCACACTGTTACATTCGTACATTGCATGTATGTATATATATATACACACATACCATAAATATTACTTTATCATTGAATTAGTGTACATAAATAATAAATTAAAATACTGTTCTAAATACTATTATAAAAATATTTTACCAAGAATTTTTCTACTTAACTATTAACCCACTTACACTACAAGAATAATCAAATAGACAGTTAAAAAAATTTAGAAATTGATTTATAAAGTAATAAACTGTGTTTTACAATCAGACATGAATTATTCATAATTTAAATATATAAAAAAAGTTAAATACTTTGATATTGGTGTCTGATGAACCTGATGCTACAAAATCACCATAGGGATGAAAATCAAGGCACTTGATACTTCCCTTATGACCCGATAATGTTCGAACAACTAATAGTAATAGGAAAATAAGAACTTTATGACAATGCTGTCATAATCTGCAAGATTGTGGTAAATTTTAAAGTGGATCTTACTCTTTGCAGCTTCCAAATCCCATATTTTTAATGTTCCAGAAACAGATCCAGCACAAACTAAATCTTCTAACAGACCAAATTTGACACATTCTATTGATGTTGTATGGCCAGTCAAACTCTGAAATTATAAGAAATTTTTATGGAATAAAACTAATACATTTTTAAATTTACAAAGTATAAGGAAGTAGATTTATTAGTAGTAGTTAATTGAAAATGCTCTTTTTTTATTTTTAATTTAAAACTGATAAATAGCAAAATTAATTAATTAATGGCATTCATATCATCTGCATAATATTTAGAAACACGATCAGAATCTAATTTCATTTATATCTGATTACAGATAAGTGAATCACTGAACTATTCTAAAATAAAGCTTTTTTGTATTTTAATTAAATTTAAATAAAAAAATTTAAGTATTCACTTCTAGGAAACAGCTAAATTTAGCAAAGTATCACTTCCGTAAATAGTGAAACCTATTATGTCAACAAGATAGAAAAATCAATAGCTAATGTGTCATTGACCCTGAGGAGAAACAGAGGGAAAAAAATCAATATGAATGTCATTCTTGGAACATACATAAGACATTGAATAAAAATGATAATTTTCCTTCTGTCACATTCATATTTTTAAGAAAAAACATCTGTCATATAATCATTTGAAGTCAAGAACCTACAAGTCTCAAAAATAGATTTTCTTTGAATTCTGCAAAGGTTTTTGCATTCTTAAATAGATGTTTGAGTAAAATTATCTCATCATATCTTTTTAGACAAGTCTGCAAAAAGTTGTAATGAATTTTTTAAAATATGACTTTAGTTTCATATTTCAATTAATCTAATACAATTTTGATTGTAAAATTAAGCCTTGGTTAAATATTTAACTTCTTGAACCAAAAAGTAGAATTTATATAATTAAAATTAAATATTGTATTAGCTATCTAATTTCTATGAAAATGAAAATTCTACATGGATTCAAATATTAGAGTGGCAAATATTAAAAATCAAAATTAATTTATCAATAATCAAAATGAAATTGCATTTTTCATCAAAGAATTATTGTATCTAAGAAAACAGGATAAGAGAAACTGTTCTCACATACATCTGTATCTAATTATATATAGCCATCTAATAAAAAGATAAGGAAATTGTCCTAGATTG
Source organism: Androctonus mauritanicus (assembly GCA_011317285.2). Taxonomy (NCBI): domain Eukaryota; kingdom Metazoa; phylum Arthropoda; class Arachnida; order Scorpiones; family Buthidae; genus Androctonus; species Androctonus mauritanicus. The sequence continues at coordinate 6,657 of WUQG02450600.1, read as the reverse complement.
AATATTTTTCGGTTCTTTACAAAAACTGGAAACACCCAAAGCTGTAACCTGATTTTCCAGCACGACAAAGTGATCCCACCACACCCCCGAAAAAGTAATAGAATGTAATTACAGCGCTGAGAAAATTATTATATAACATTAAAACTACTTCCGGTCGGGGTCACTGTCCTTTCGCGTTTCTCTAGAGGAAATGACGATGGTTAACGATCTACTATGTCAATTCATTAACATTCACCATAACTAGTGGCTAATCAATATTTTTCCATCGTGCAACACGTGTAGGAAGATCACGTGACGCAAAATCACTACAAATAAACTAAAAAAATTTCACTTACCATTATACAATTTGGCTTTCCGACGGCCCAAAGATTGACCTTTCGATCTTCTCCGCCCGTAACCATAACTCTTCCGGATTTTCTTCCTAAATCTAAGCATGTTACGTTTGCAGCATGGGCTTGAAACTCTTCTATAGGATTGAGAAACAGGAATTATCATTATGGATACGTAAAATGGTTCTAAAATGAGAAAAAAGTGCGAAACGCGCAACATCTGTTACCCCAACGAACAGAATAAGTAGATTCCTTCCAATGTTTTTTTTGCGATTTTCGCTTCAGACCGAAATGTAGATTCTGCAAGCTCCTCATCAGGTTTCGACAGATAGTTACCACGACTAACTACATGTAGTATCACGTGCAATCCGATCGATCGAACAGCAGTTAGTGCGAGGGAAATTCCATTCCTATTTTTCGAATTCGTTACTGTTTCGTAGGATTCCGCTTCCAGTAAAGGCGGTTTCACTTTTGCTGGTACGTTGGTGCAATCGGTAGGCGTTAACACCCTCTCACCAAATACTTCCACCATTTACTAACTTAAAACCAGTCACGTGTCGTCTATGCTTCACTTTATGCTAGTTTCTCTTTTTTTAAACGTCATTTAGAAAATTTTGACCTTTCTCAGAGTCACGCGAACGTTACTGGTTTTATTTAATAATCCAAAAGTGCATTTATTAACTTGTCGAATGACGATAAAAGTACTGATTCTAACAGTAGAATCAGTAAGTAGAATCTTGCTTCACGTAACTACAATGCTGTCAAAATCGTATACAACCTTGGATTCCTTTATTCGGTTTGTTACCAGATAACGTTCAAAATTCAAATGGTTTATTATATTGGGTGTTTGGATTCTTTCCAAACACAATGGAATGTCCTTGTTGACTAAAATCAGAAAGGATGTATACAGACATCACATACACTTATATAGTTTTTATACAAACTAGAGAGAAGTATTTTAATATTTTGCGTACATCATTCTTTTTGTCAATGAATCAGATTCTTTAATTTAACAAAAATTTGTAAACATTAAACTTTTTTGAAACCGATGTTCATCTTATTTGGCTGAAATTTTTTATATTGAACATTCCATATATATAGCATTTGTGAAACAAGTTCGAAGTTTATTTTCCTTATTTTTTAAAAAAACAAAATATTTTATATAAATGTTTTTTATTCTACGAAAAAAATAGGAATAACTATTCTTAAATAGATAAAAAAAATTAGGAATTAAAGATAATACAACTTTTAATAGGTATATTCGATTTCTAAATTTTTTTTAGCTAAAGTTAGCAATTCAAGTGAAAAAGTTAATATTTTTTATTCATATTTTTCCTGTATTGGTTTACTCCAATTACATTCAAAACAGATTAATGGGATTTATATGTAATGTGAGAAAACTGTATTACTGGTTAAAATAATATATAAACTGAGTTTTTTTATAAATAATAAAAACAGCTTTATCAAAACAAATACATATTTATCTTAATTACATTAATAAACTAATATTCAGTTTATTAAGATGACCTTTCTACTATGAAAACATTAATATTTGATGGCAAAAAACTAATTTTATTTGTTAAAATATCTTCAGTAATAAAAATTATTTAAAATACAATAATAATTTAACATATCTTTTTATATAAAAATTGATATTTTATCTTTAAATTTAATTATGAGTTGCTTAAATTGTTAAATCAACAGATTCAACATGTGAATTAAATATACCGTATTTCAAATTTAAAAAAATTATTGAATGAATAGAAGAAACTTAAATGGCAATGAATGTTCATTGAATAAATAGCTAACAAAATGATTAAAAATACAATATGGATAAATAACTGATTTAATGAGGGCATTACTAATACAATAATCTATAAAATATCCATAATACTGCATAAATATACAAAAACTAACCTATCTCGAAATGTTGATGGAATATAACTTGCTAACAAACAGATTCAGAATTAAAACAAATTTAATCAATCAAAATAAAGATAAAATAGTGGAAATTAATCCTATTTAAAATTATTTACAATGATTCAATTTCATAATAAGAAATGCATAATCTAATATATGGTAGTAGAGATTGTGTATTCCCAATCCAAAATCTATAATTTCATTTTCACAGCCCTTTGAGATAAGATTATGGCTTACTGTTTGTGCCATCAAAGATGAAACAGAATTTCTTGTTCGGCTGTAGTGCCCTATTCTGATTCAATAAACTATAAAACAGTCAATGCAAGGTGTTTGACTAAATCATTTTCTATTGTATTGTTTATATATCATTAAAAATGCCAAAAAGTCTGAGAATGAATATTCCTCATTTTTCTTAAATTCGACTATATCATGATATTCTAAAATCATAAAAAATTAAAATTTGAAATATTCTCAACCTGAAACATTTTGAATTACAGATATTCAAATTATACTTAATATTTTAATCTGCTTAGTATAAAATAAAGGGGAATAAAATACAGTTATCAATAATCATATTTGACAGTTAATAATTAATAAAATAATAAAAAACATGTAAATACATATTCTTAACATATTATATAGAACAATCAGGTACATTGTATAATGCAATAATCATTATTCACATTAAATTGCTTCAAACTACTTGATAAATTGATTTATATTGTCATTACTACACAAGCACTACACAGTTTAAGTAATGGTGAAGCTTCTGCAATACATTGATCTTATTTAAATTATAAAAAACTTTTCAAAAAAAATTTTCATGTAATAATCTAAAATAATATGGATTGTTTTAAATAAAATATAATTTAAATGAAGAAAAACTCACTATTATATAATTTAAGCCTAAAAGTTCTCAGAATAAAAATACAAAATAAATGAGAATCCTATGAAATCAGATTCACAATGTTTAAATAATCTATACCAAGAATGTCTCACTAAAATTTTTTTGGATATGAAAAATGAAAATTTATGATCCACTGCACATACTGCCATACTATTTTGTTTAATCATTAAAATCACAAAATGTTGCAATTAATTTTATATTATTAGCTTTTAAAAAACTTGAACAACTATCAAATTATTTAATATCATAATATAGAAGATATTTGAATTTTTATGCATGATTCTCTCATAGCAATGTTAATCTATTTTGCTAAGAAATATTAAAAATTAATCTATTTCCTTTAACCAAGGCAATAACAAAACTTAATTGTTTTTTTTGGTTCAGATAGTGAAATTATGTTGTATTTGGGTGTGTCTTTTTCTCTGGAAGTTATTAGATTCTTCAATATAAAAATAAATATAGCTTCAACTAAAAGTTTTTCATTTAAGTGATAAAACCTACATATATGTTCACACAGTTTAAAATGATCTATAAAAAATATCAATATAAAAATCATTCTTTAAAGTTCTTCTATTTTATAATATTTTAAAATAGTATATAATTGAATGAATTTTTTAAATATACAGTACATGAAGAGTAATTGCATAACATTATATACACATTCGATATAATTTAACAGGATAATTAGATTTAGCTTTTTAAGAATTTATTGATAAAATTGTTATTGAATTATTATAGATATTTAACAACAGAACTCTTCTGATAACTTTAATACAAGAATATCAAAAATGATGCAGTGAACGACAATCTCAACAAGAAAAAATTATTAGAAGGATATAAAAAGGAGAATAATTTCTTGAGTTAATGTTTTGTTTGTTTATCTTAAAATATAGATTTCCTTTTATGAAGAAAATTGTCAAACTACAAACAAAAATTTTAATCGCCAAACTTTAAAAATATAATTTTTTGAATTTTACATATTGAAATTTATCACTATAATGAAAGTAATTTAAGACTCAGTGTATGTTTCCATAGGTCAACAAACTTTTATAGCTATTAATTTTTTTATAAGTAATAAGTAGATTAATACTTTTTGACAACATAGTTATTGTTCATGTTTGAAGTATTGATTTATACCTGTTTGAATTTCAAATTCTGGTAATAAAATATTCAGTTTGTTAACTATAAGATTTTGAATTATTTGCAGGGAATCTGCTTCTACATACTAATATATATATAATTATATTAAGTAATAAATTTTAATATTTTGTACCATTCATTTTTATTTTGAACTAAATTATTGATTTGTCTGACACAAATGGGAATATAATGTTAAAAAAAATTATTATTATTATTATAAATGGAAAATTGCTAGTTTTATGCTGATAATTTCTAAATGCAAGTTTGTTAAGTTGATTATTGTCAAAATTTTTTGTAAGATAAAAATCTTTATATATGGGTTAAGAAACTCAATTTATACAGACTTTATAAATTAACACAAAATCAATATTCAACTAGTTGTTTTTTTAGCATTGTCTAAAGTAACAGCAGCATTTATGACTACTTTCAGTACTTTATTCAGAAAATTGTTTTCATATAAATCAATGGAATGAAATATTTGATTTCAGTTAAAGAATAATGTTAGACAAATCAATACAATTACCTATTTTTTTTTTTTTTTTCTCATGACAATCAGTAACTATTGTATATAGTTGCAAATTTTTAAAACAACAAATTTATTAATACTTGTACTTCAATTTTTCAATTTAACCATTGAGCATTTTTCAGATTCGTATAATTAATCTTTGGACGGATTCTTACAAGTTAATAAATAATATAAAATCAATAATGATATGTTCAAAGTAAGGTATAAATATTTTCGAATTTGTGAGAGATTAATTGGATTTTTACAATTCAGTTATGAATGCTGGATAAGTCATTTCCTGCCAGCAATCCTAATTTACAAGTATAGTTATGTTAAATGTTAATAAGTATGGATATAGAAGCTTTCAGATTTCTGTTACGAGTGAAGAAGATTGTTCACTGGTAACAAGAATTACCAAAGTTATTAATTAATTTCTGATTTCATTTTGTCGAGAGATAATTGCATCTCTTGGAAAAATAAAGAAAATGTTCTATCTATACAAGTAATTTTCTGAAGCGTGAAATTTTTGGTAGATGCATAAATTTAATCTCTTTTCAAATTTTCTAGTAGAATATTAGTAATTACTGGTAGCCAAATATAAAATAATAAATTTTTGACAACATAGATGAATAGTATATTTTAGATTTGTAATGTCACGGTTATATTTGTTAATCGGATCATATCCATGAAACAAACCAAATATGTTTATTTTCAAATCTCTTTATAGTTCAACATATCGAGAACAAATCAGAATAAGTTACAACATAGAGTTTACATCATTAATTTTTATTAAATTTGTTACCATACTCAAAATGGAACAAGGAAAATAGATGTTTAAATTTAATGTACGTATAAACTCGTGCTATTTACAATATTAGAATTTAGGGTGGGTACACAAGGTTTCAAAAAGTTAATAAAAGAGAACTTACGAAGTTTCCATCCTCGTTTAGTACTCGACATATTTAATGGGTCAAATCTATGGTGGGAGGTCAAGCTTTTTTATCTGGACCCGTAATACCTGCCGTGTCTGTTGTCGACGTTCGAGGCATTGAAATATAGTTTTGGAAAGATAATTTAAATTTTAGGAAGGTTCATATGACGAAGATAAAATTAAACTACATGGCATGAATGAAAACAACAAATACTAGTAACAGTAGCCAATGATGTACAAGGTGTCTTCGCCGCTTCATTAACTGTAACGACCTCTATGAATGGTCACTTTAAATATTTTACTCGCTCTGTTGAGAGCAATGCTAATATTTTTCAGACTGGATTTACTAAATCTTCACGGATTGGACGAACAAGTACTTAGTTTTAAAATTTATCCAATAAACAGTCCGCATATTAATAGATGGAAAGAGTGAAATAAAATTTTAATATCCGCTTTTTATCACAAAAATAAATTGTATTTTATTTAAATTTACTTACATTAACATAGCATTTTATTCTGAATGAATAAGTTTAGAAATATTTTCTTAATTAACTAAATCGGCGATGGCACTGCCATCTCTAGACAGAAAAGAAAATGACTAAAATTTAATAATAAATAAAAATTTTAAATAGAAATGTTCTAAAAAACTAAACAAAATAGATTTGAATAAATTTATTTTTAAGTTTATACATTTTTATCGAAATATTTGAAATATAATTGATTTTTAACATTTCTGAGATTATTTCAATGAGATAGCGTGCTGCCATCTTTCGGAAGGAGAATAAAATACAGGATGAATCATCAATGGGAATGTTTTATATCAATAGGATAAATACAGCTTCGGGTAAATACATCGTTAGGTGAATATAAAGTTTTTCCTTGGATAAGAAAAATCATAATTTAAAAACTGTGTTAGATAGAAACA
>WUQG02450589.1:0-12945 GCA_011317285.2 Androctonus mauritanicus | reverse complement strand
TGAAAACATTTGCAATTAAAAATTGTTTATGAAGTTTATCTATCTGCCATATAGTGCTTTTAATTGTTTATAATTTTAAAGTGTTAAGGCAGTAAAAAAAGTTTTGTTATTAATGTCTGCTGTCTCATTATAATATTGATGTGATCATTATTTATAATTTATTATAAAAAATTATTATTTTACAAAATTATAATAATGCATTATATATTAATTATAATGAGTATTATTAAAAATATTTTAGAACTCAAATTTTTTACATAAAATCAAATTTAAGTGGTTGGGGAGTGCCTCTCTTCAAGTACATTATCTTTAATGCATTAAATATTAATATTAATTGTTAAAAACACTATAAGCCTTATCTTACCTGAAATTTGATATTTTCTACATTACTGATATTATTTCACTCTATATTTCACTGATAGAATATATTTAATATATTACCAATAATGTTTGATATAAATAGTTTATAATAGCAAAATTTATTTATTTTAGATAATTAAAACTAAAACCTGATTCAGAGAAAAACCAAAGAATATAGGGTAAGTAAACCATCATAAAAAAGAGGAATAATGCCATATAAGAAAAGAATTGGAATAATCAAAACAAAATTATGGTAAAACGGGAAAAAGCTGTAAGAAAAGGAAAACATAAATATTAAAAAAGACAACATATGACTGCCAAAATTCAGTTATAATTTAAATATTTTAAAATACAATATACAGGATGATGAAAATATTTTACAAGTGAATGTTATAGAAAACTTTTCAATGTTATAACTGATAATTTTATCATGACAAATTCAATCTTCAAATTGTAATTCAGTCTTCATAAAACAGTCTATCAAGATTGATGATATGACATCCAGTTTAAAAACTCTTTTATAATTAACATCATTTTATATTCTTCTAAATATATCAAAAACTTAAATCCATTGATTGGATTTAAGTTTTTGAATGGAATTATTTTGTTACAACATATAAAATATTAATCAATGTATGAAAAACTGTAAATCATGAATGGCCATTTCTGTAGAATTTAAAAAAAAATAGGCAAATATAAAAAATTTTGCTATTATTTTTAATGAATTTAATTGCATTGATATTAAGATACCTAACTGTAGATATTATGAACATAACAATAATTGAATGTGTAGCTAATATGGAAAAAATAATAATAATATATTCATTAAAATCCTTCCTGAAGATCTTTTGTACCAAAACCAAAAATCAGTCAAAGTTTGACTTATGATCAGTCAAAGTTTTGATCATTATCATAATTATCCTATTTGTGAAAATCATTCTTTTAAAATTTATTGATGTAAAAATGTTTCAAAATTATAATAAAAATGAAATTTAAATATATTATGTTGGTAAAAATTATTGAATTTGTTTGTCAAAAATTCATGTAAATTAAGAACTGTGTATCATTAATAAATATGTTTAAAAAATGATTTATTTTATTTATTATATTAAGAACACTAGACTAATATAATTTACTAACAAATTGCATTATTAATTTCTAATATTTTTATATATAATATTAATGAGTGAGGAAATTACCACAATATGTACAATACAGTATGTGTAATTAAAATAACACAAAACAATAAATTGAAGAAATGTCTTTGTATGTCATGTCAATCAAACTGAAATTAATCACTTTCTTTTTAATAATGTCAGTTAAGAAATTCAAAATAAAACAAATACTTGTTTATCAAACATTTATTAATATTTTTGCCAATTAAACATTGCTTCATTAATTTTGTTATTATTAATAAAAATATAATAACATGAATAAATATTGATAATATTTATCAATATTTATTTATAAAAACTATTTTGATACTAAATTTATCAGTTTGTAATTGCAATGAAATATATGAAATTTTTTTAAAATTTTTAACTCACTACAAAAAAAGACATAAAATGTGTTTTCTTTTATCATTTTATTTCAAGATTTTAAACTGAATATATATCTTTTTTTTAAATAACTTAATACATGTAAAAAGACAAACTGATAGTTTTAATCATCGAGTGTCAAGCTTTTAAATATAAAAGTTGACACTTGATTTGATGATAAAAAACAATTTCTTTTGTTTGTTATCAAATAATAATTTTTTTCTTTATCTCTTTAGTTCATTTTTTAATGAATGTATAGTTTAATTTTTACTTTGTTTTTCATCATTTATCCTAATTAATTATTTAATAATTAATTGTAATATGAATGGATATTCATTATTATAAAAAAACACAGAAAAAAGTAAATAAAGAATTTTCATTTTATAAAAACTCATTCTGATATTTTTCTTTATCTTTTAAAGTTTCAAAATAATAAAGTAATAATATGAAATTTATTACAATAGTTGTATATACAGAGTGAACCAAAAGTCTCTTCCACCCCCAATAAATCACAAAAAGTTAAATTTTGCAGAATCTATTAATGTAAACATATATAAAGTTATATGGCCTTTCAGATGATCCAGACAGAGTAACTTTGAATATACAAATTCAGACAAATGCAAATTCCATCTCTAAAACTTAACAAATAGAAAAATGTTTCCAATTACAAATGTCTTCAGCATGTTATTCTAAACATTTAAAAATATTACATTAAAATCAGATGAACAGTTCTCTTCAAATATCAAATAACATTGCTTATCATTTCTCACATTTATCAGATGTAATGCCACTGGATTTCTTCCTGTGGGGTTACATCAAGAACAAGGTGTATGCATAATGCCAACTTCAATGCATGAATTGAATATTTGAAGCAATGAATTAAACTAGTCTGTGCAGATATAACACCTGTCATAATGCCCAATGTAGTGGATTCTGTCAGAAATCATGCACAGTTGCATATTGGAGCTGATGGATATCACATCAAACACATTCTTTCTTTCAATCTTGCAGGTTAATGTTTAGATTAGTGACACAATCATCATTATATTTGCAATATCAAAGAAGGCTCTTATGCTGAAGATAGGAAATTGGATAAGCAATGTTTATTAACATTTGGAGTGAATCATTCATACAGTTTTGATGTAGTTTTTTTAACATCTAGAATATCATGCTGAAGTTACCATTATTAGCATTTGCACATATATTTGTAATTGGAAATATTCTTCTATCTTTTATGGTTTCCAAGATGGACTTTCCATTTGTCTTAATTTGCATATTTAATGTCACTTTGGTTGGACCATTTGAAAAACCATACATGACTTGATGTAAGTATTTTCATTAACAGATTCTGCATAAATCTAAGTGTTTGTGACCTATTGGGGAAATAAGAGACTTTTAGTTCACTCTTTATAATCAGTATTAAAGTTATAATGATATATACTTTGTAATTTTATATATAATTATTATTAATACCGTTATAGCATGAGTTAATTATAATAACGAAAGGTAATGCATGTATGCACTGTAAGTCACCAGAAAATGGAGGTAATCTTTAAAATTCGACAGCATTGCTGTATTATAGTGTAAAATATGGTCAAAATCAAATAGATTAGAAACATAACAAAAGCGCCAATTTAATTTTTCAGATTTTTTGTTCGAATTTAATGTTTTGGAAGTCTTCAAGTTGAAATAATAATGAAGTCCGCGAGAAATAACTTAAGGCCAATCACAGATCTAAAATATCACATTATAAATGTAAAATGATAGGTTTTTAGAGACGATGATACAAATTACTTGATAACGACATAAATGGGTAACAATGGCATAACAATGAATGACGTAACAATTATAACAAAACTATGTAAAGTCACAATAGCGTATTAACAATAAATAATGCAATAAAAAAATATTAAATGGTTTCATGTTTGTCTATATTAATACATGAAATCCCAGTTAATTTTTAAATAACTGGGATTCCTAAAAACTGTCAGCTTTTCAGAAAATTTTCTATACTAATTGCTAAATTTATGTCCTAAAACTAAACTGATTGATTGACCTTTGTTGATCAAAACCCAATCCACAAATTATTTTAATGTTTTATAAGTAACAAAGCAAACAGTATACTGTAATTTATTTAAATTAGATATATTAATAATATATAATTAGAAGAATTTTCATTTGCAATAACTTTCTTCAAAAATATATTTTTAAAATAAAAGAATAAGGCAATATAATTAGAACTGAACAAAATTTATTATTTGATATATTAAAATTTTAAGTTTATATATTATAGTAAGTTCACAATTTCAAAATGTAAGTTTTGTATTCTATAAATATCAAATTTACCTAGTTTAATGGGTGTGATTTCCATCTAAACGATCCTGATCAAATCACGGATCCCATTCTTCATTTTTTAAGCAGAAGTTTGATTCGACCCGTTGATTTTTATCTTTCAATATACAAATTAACTTATCACAAATGTTATTGCTCTGTGATAAGTTCCCAAATGCCTGCTATCCCATATATGCCTGAGAGTACTGATTTTAGCATAACAGTGACGAATGAATCCAACTTTGAATGCAAATTATAGACAGATCTTTTATAAAAAATCATCTCTTAAAACACATTATATCCAACTGAAAATATAAATTGATAATATTATATCCAATACGACGGCGCGGCGGAGAGATAATGTAATGTGAAATATATACTGGATGCGTCGGAGACTTCTCTTTGGTAGACATGAAATGGTTAATGTTAGCAGTAATAGTTAAATATGAATAAACATTTATATATATTAAAACGCATTCAAGAATTTTTTTAAATTTTAGGATCGCTGTCATCTTATTACAGGATTATATAAAAACCTAAAAATCGGACTTATAACTTGTATAATAGGAATCGATCTTTTTAACATTTTAGTATTCCACGATGGTTGGTTCTCGAAATATTAAAAAAGTTGCTGTATTTTCATAACTAATTGCTTACTATTGTTATCCTTTAAAAAAAAAATTGAAAAATTATTTTCATTTAAAAATTTATTTTATAAAATAGCCTTGAGTTAGAGAAATTGAATTGATAATGTGACAATCTGTAAGAAAGTATGAAAGAAAGAAAAAAAGAACAGTTTCAGAGATTAAAATATTTAAAAATTTGAATGATCATTATTTTGTAACTCATACATGAACCTCAAAATAGCTATACCTATATGTTAAATTTATTTTGAGATAGTCTCATTCCGACCCGTCAAAAATAATGTATTGATTTTGGATGTATAGCAAACAATATGAATGTAAAAATATCACAATGTGCATTTAAATTTCTCTGAGTTAAATAAAATATTTTTTTTTTTTTTTTTTGCATATTTTACACCCCTTTCCAATCAGGGAAATTACTAGTGAGCCCAGTTCCAGCCACGGGCTACACCCACACCCGTGGAGGGGGGCCGGATGGTGAAGGACGGGGATGGCTGGGCCAGGCCCTGCACTCTGAAAAAACGTTTCAGGAGTTACTAGACCTGGGACGCGAACCCGAGTCCTCCTGCGTGGCCCGCCGACAACGTTGCCACTCGGCCATCCGGCCGTTAAATGAAACATTAATACTGTATCAGCGAATAATATCGGATCTGGAGTTCATTTTGTATGCAGCTTTGCCATCATGCCTGAAATTTCTCAAAACGTAGATTTACTTTGGAAGTATTTTCTGAAGAATTATATTTGTGGTTAATTCTTAAATTTGTTTTGATTAAAATTTAAATAAGATTCTTATAAGTAACCTGCTAAACTATATTGACAGAATATATGAATTATGTTTTAATTTAAAAAACATGTATATTCGTATATTTAAATCGAGATTTAAACAAAATGATTAAGCTGATTTTATTTTAAATGAATCTCTTGAATTTTTTTTATTTTTCTTTTATTAAATATATTTTGAAATTCTGTATTAGTTACACCGAAAATAATCAGATAAAAGAAATCTTCAAAATAATTAAAAAGTAATTTAGTCATTGAGTATTGTCCATACCGTCCGACAAGTTTTAAAATATCCCTCTAGTGATAAAATTTGACATTTCTATTTAAAATAGTAATCCTCTAAAATTTGTTTGTCATGTTTGATTCTGGAGTTTTGTATTATGCTATAAAACATTATCGAAATGAATATATACTGTATATATATGATTCTTTTTGCAAAGTATGACTGAAAAAATCAAAATATAGCCTCATATTAATTGTTAATAGCGGAAATTTTATAGTTTAGCTTAATTATAAAGTTTCTAAAATTAAAGTTTTTCAGTATAAAACTCCTTAGACTGAATATTTAATTTTAGAAAATTCCTTGCTTTAATTGTTTCTGTATACTATAATCAGAAGAATTTAATGATATTTGTTTCAACATTTTAGTTTAATTTCTCTCTTGTTCATAATTAAATTTCTTTATTATAATAATTCAATATATTTATGACTGAATAATTATAATAAGATCGATATTTTCAGAGTAAAATGTTAATAATATATAGTAAAACTTTGATTTAACGGACTCGGAAGTAATCGACAAAATCTGCCAGTCTTGATCTATTCTGAGGTCTTCCCCTTTCCGAATTTATCGGATATTAGTTCATCATCTGAGTTTGTAGAAAACAAATTGATCATCTGGATGATGGTTGATGGTTAGAAACGAATGATGAATATATGCAAGATTATTCATAAAATCCACTCTTTAAAAAAAGCGGCTTTTATGAGGTGGGATCTAAGGTGTTGTATGTTTTCTGTGACTATATGTCAAATTCTCATATTTAAGTAGGCTGATTTGCTGCATTGAATTTTTGTCAGCTGTTACCTTAAAAGTTTAGTTTAAAAATCAGGGCCACATTTAAACTTTTGGAGGCTCTAGACGCAACATCATCATGACGCCCCAAAATAACAAGGTCTGTTTCAATTTCAGTTATGAATTTAATATTTAGAAATAAGTATTTTATTTTGCAACTTTAACTGGGCCATTGACGGAACTATAATGCGGGGACCCAAATTCTTTTCGCTTGTACTTTCTTTACCCTTTTTTAAAATTAACAACATGATATAATAATAATTAAATGCACCATGAAGAGTGAAACATTCGTTGAATAAGAGCAGTGCGGTAGTAGGAGCAATAGTCAAAAATATAGAAATAAAAAATGTGATTAGGGATTTTGAAAATTTAAAATCCAGGAGGAAGAATTTTAAATGTATTTTCTTTTGATAATTTTCAGTTGTGTTTTAAATGATGCAATTTTGTTCTTTTTTGTTATTTTCTAATAAAAATATCAAGATAAATTTTTTTTTGTGTGATAGGTGTCCTAATAATATTTTCCCGGAGGGAGCAAAAATTTTAAGTTCCGCCACTGAATTGAACTGTTTTTTACATTGTTTGTGAAGAGTAAGGTTTTAAAATGTGGTCCCATAGAAAATGAGACCCCAGTTTGCGCTTAATGCGCTTTACGGTAAATGCTGCCCTGTTCAAAGTGATAATGATATTAAATGTATAACTCAATGTATGATTACTATATATTCAAAAAATATAATCTTTCCAATTTAATGAACGAATCTTCTCTTTACTTAGTTATTAAATCGTGATTTAATGACTTAAATAAAGAGATCTTAAGAAATGTAAAATTTATAATAGACTGCATTTCTTAAGATTAATTATTTTAATTTTAAAATTTTAATTATTTTTGTATTAAACAATTTCAGAATAAATAGAATCTTATATTTACAGTATATTTCATTTATGAAAACTGCATTATTATGCAACCTTGGCGCAGTTGTATTTAATAAATACTGTCAATAGTGGCGCCGACTTTGTCATGGGAACAAGATTTATCCGTATTCAAATATTTAAATAACTTTTCACGAAAAATTAAATAAAAGTGAACTAATCTTTTAATATTAATATTTATTATATTTATTTTTTGATAATTTTTGCATTGTTAAATATCACACGAGGACGAAAAATAATATGTTAAAATCCCCATGCGGCGATCCCAACCTCCTTGGGTGATCTCCGTAGAGTGGAGTCGGCGCCTATGGTTATCAAAATCCATAATATTAGTTCAGTCTATTCCATCAAGTGATAAAAAGTTAATTGAATTGAAATATTGATTAATGATCAATAGCAGTTTTTTCTTTTTTTAAAGAGTCGATCCAATGATTCCAATCCATCAACCTTCCTATCGACTCCAATATTACTATTGACTAATCCGTAGTGGGTTCTGAAATGGTTACTACATATAAATAGCTTGTGAGACTGCACTTCTAATTTATCCAACCAAATTATCTGTTAAAAATAACTAATATCGATGATTAGGCTATATATTTACTGGTTGAGACTGTGCATGAAAAATGATATCTAATTAAATTTTGAAATTTGTTGATCGGTTTGTTAAAAGTTTTCGGCTTCATAAAAGTCATTTTATTCATTCATACGTTTGCTATCTATAACAGTGAATTCTGAAAATATCTGGCATTATTCAATATCGATAAAGATAAATCTTAGAAAGCAACCAACAGTATTATGATTTAATTGATTAATAACGAATTGCTTTATTGGTTGATGAAATCCAATTTCGATTTTAAAACAAAATCCGGTATAAATAAAATATAAATTAATTTTAACCGAAATTATTGCATATATTTATTAAAAATTATAAAATATTTTAAAAATTATATTGTACAATAAATAATTAGTGATATGAAGTTTAAATGCAAACGGTTACCTGTTTTATATATAAAAAACGGATAAACCGTTTTCGCGGAAAAATTTCCATTCGTAAAAATTTATTATTATTATAATTATAAGTTTCTATTAGCCAGTATTTCTAGTTTTTCAATCTCATATAGCTTTACATTAATAAAAGTGTAGTTTGATTAATTATTTGTTAATTCCTTACTATTGTTTTTAATTGCATACCACTAATATAACCAAAGTTTGTTTTAATATTCCGGATTCTGTTCTCGAACTGAATTTTTCCAGGATAAAATTCTTTAAACTTTGCTGCTATACACCAAAATGAATTTCCAAAAAACCATATTATATAATTCTAATTAAATTGAGTAAAACTAGTTTCGATATGGCATCCCTTAGAATAGAAGGTATGTTTTTCTGTAATACGTCGCATATGTTAACTCTGCACTTCTGGATTCTTGGAGTGGTTTTATTTTATTTGCAATTGAATTTTTTTATATTAACGAGTTTTTAAAATAATACATTTCTTGAATTATAGTTCTCCATTTTTCAAAGCACTTTAATGACAAAGTATTTATTTAAATATAATAAAATTATGATATTAATAATGATAATAAATTTAAAATTTCTTTTAATTCAATAAAATATTTATGTATTTTATGTATGCAATTTTCATAAAATAAACCAACTAGTTCAGTTTTAAAAATAAATCTAAAAATATAATTTTAATATAGCTTTTACTATTGATCCAAATTCCCAATTTTTAGATTTATTTGATTTTTTAGCTAATTTTGAATAATTTAACTTTTATAATTAAAATATTTGTCAAAAAAGAAAAAAAAGAATGGATCGGGAAAGCGATACTCTAATAGAAATTTGTAGTAGCAGTTTGAATGCGGTTATTTATGATCTGCATTCAGCGATAAAGCAGAACAGACGCAGTTCTCCGTCACTATTAATGATAGGGAACGCAATTCGAACAGTAATCGATTCAAGAAAGTTCCCATAATCAGTACAACCAATCACAGCTATTCATTCGATCTGTCCACCCCGCTATTCACAAGCAGTCATCACGAATCCATTTTCTCCGTCACGGCGTCACGTTTTCTCGTGTATATCATGACGATTGAAAGGTCTAGAACGTGAGCAGTTTTGGACGGGAGTCGAGACCAATAGCCGCCATTACTGATTAACCTTTCCGCCAAAGTCGGAAAAGCCCTCTTTCGATCTCTCTTTAGAAACCTGTAAACCGACGGTTCTCTCCTATCGATTCTCCTTAAGTTTGTCCCCGGACAAATAAGCGAGATCGGGGTGATTTACCGCCGTAGCCGGCTGCGGTATTAGCGGTGGACAGCGTTTTCCCCATCTTTCCTGGATCGATTTCCGAGTCGCACTCGGCATGTCGTCTCCATGACAACGTGACGTGCGCATTGTGTTCATCGTCTAGTCGGTATTTCTAATTATTGACATCTTCAGCTATCCCGATGCTTTCCCCTGTGATCTATTTGAAAAATCCTTTTTCCTGTTTACTCCCACAAGTGGCTCTTTCATATCGTTTTATTTCTTTGAGAAATTTTCTTAGCTAGATGCTAAATACATAAAGCGATTCGTGATTTTGACATTGTAAAATACTACATTAATTTAATATAAATATATTATAAATATTTATAATGATTTTATACCTCAATAATAAAATTTTTTCATTAAAAATTAATTTGAAACAAAAATATACTTATATATTGAATATAAATAAAAATGCCAGTATTCAATTTTTTAATAATTATTTTGAAACTTTTCTTCATTATAATTTTTAAAATATTTAACTGAATTTTTGTTATATATAACTATTTTATTTAAATTAATAACTGTGTTTGATTAAATTTAAATAGTATATTTTTTAATTTAAAGACATTTTCTTTAAATATTAACTATATAATGTTAAAATTTATTTATTCAAAGATAAAAAGCAAATTAATCATCACAAAGTTTTATCATTGTTTGTTTATTTATTATTAATGTTTTATGTTTTATTTTACAAAAAAAGGGAAAGTAATATATTGATATTAAAAATTCAAAATATGATTATTTGATAATCAATAAAAAATTAAATTACAATATTTAAAATATATTTGCAGTTTGATGTACTGTTAAATAAAGTTCATTCAGTAAATTTTCTGAATTATTCAAAATCAATTTATTGAATACTTAAATTAGAACTTATGGTTGTTTATTAATTCTTGTTTAATTTATAATATGTACATAAAAAAAATATTCATTTCATTAAAAATATTTGCAGTTTAAAACTGTTTGAAATTAATAAACATGTAGTGAAATTCCTAAATAATTTAGATTATATTAGAAAAATTCAAAAAAATGTTTGTTTAAAAATAAATTGTAATTTATACAACAATTTGAATGATGAGGGAGAAATTTCTAAAAATCCGTTGTGTAAAATTAAATAGATTATAATTAAATTATCAAAATACACTATTATGATTCTAAGCTAATTACAGTACTATAATCACATATTTCTTATTACAAAAATCGTTTTCCTATAATTCAACCTGTTGTAAATTTGATTCCAAGTTAAATGTTATTTATTTGATAATTTTATTCAAAAGACAAAGAATATAAAATAAGAGAGCTAGAGCAGTTCTAAAATAATAAAATTCTTCTTTTTCTCCTTTTTTGACACTTCTATAGTTGCATCATTCAACCAATTTCGTCTAAATTTGAAATAAAGAATTTTCTTATATTATATTTCCTAGAAATTTTATACAGTCAGACCAAAAATAAAGAATATTGTATAGGTATGTTTAATGATTTAAGTTAGAATATTGTTGTTTGAAGACATTTTTCAGAAAAATGTTTTAATTTAAAAAATAAATGGTATCTACTAAAAAAGTATCTACTATGTAAAAATTTAGATCAAGTTCTGAATTGAGAAAATAGAATATTTGCTACAATATAGAAATGACTTACTTAGTTGGTGATTTAGGATAAAAATAAAACATTAACATGAACAGTATATTTCAAAATTTTAACAAACATCTTATTTTCTCAATACTTTGTTTATATTTTCCATATTAATTATTTTATAGTATATAATTTGATGTAATAATCTTGTACATACAAGGCAAAATATTTTTTATGTAGTATTCTAGAGATTTCTGACAAATTTAGTCAAAAAATGTCAATAAATTTTTTTCAAATAAAATTTATTTTGGGAATTTGAAATTTTAATTTTAAAATCTTTGATATTCATTTTGCTGATTTAGATCAAGATGTTATTTTATGAACATCCTATTAATATTTAGCCATTCAATGAAATGAAAAAGTCAGATTTTAAACCAGTTTAAGTTTCTAGTTTTAAAATTTTTCTTAAAAATTTTTACTTGAATTTCTCGTATGTCTGTTCTCCCACTATATGATTAAAAAGGCATCCTATCTTACAAAATTTTTATGATTATTTGATCCCAGGAAATAAATTTGATTCAAAAAATGAAAGAAAATATTTATATAAATATAAATTAAATAATAATATAATTTTAATTGTCAAAAAATTTAAATATAAATTTTTCAAATATGAAATAAATTTTGTTGAAGATTTATTTTTTTTAAATATTGAAGCTTAATATAGTAATAAATATTCATATTTAAAATTATATTAAAATAATTAAGATTAGTTACATTTTATCTTAATCTTCTATCAATCTGATATTGATTTTATTTATATCATATAAAATTAAATATATATTATAAATGGCTTATTCTATATTCATTTAGTTTTTTATAAAATGTTTTTATTTAATTAATTTTCTTTGTTAATTGTTAAAAATTCTCTGTATTTTGACTAATAAAAGTTTTTGATTTATATAAAAAAATTTTTTTTTATACATCCATTTCTACATATAAAAGCTAATACTGTATTACTTTAAATAACAGTGAAATAAGTGGACAAGTGTAAAACAAAATAAAACAGAAAAGTTTAAATTATGCTAAATGTTAATAAAAAGTAAAAACAAATTATCAGTCAAGCTCTTCAAATACTATAAATTCAATAATTTATCTTTTGAGATTACTAATTGAGTTGTTTTCTTTGAATGTAGTGTAAGTCCATTTTATATTATATGGAGATATTTAAGGGTTTGTATTTGAATGGTTTGAAAAATATTAGTATATGTTAATACGCTCATTTTATTTTTTTTAAATATTAAATTGATTTAAGTTTATAATGTGATCATTTTAAAGTATTAGTTAAAAGAAATTTATACTTTTGATGACCTCAAATGGACTTACACCACTTTCAAAGTCAACAAAATGTGAA
>WUQG02450578.1:0-12948 GCA_011317285.2 Androctonus mauritanicus | reverse complement strand
GAGTCCCTCTTCAGTACCAGTACTCAGTTTCGAACCATACACTATACCCCCTCTGAATACAAACAACAGACATATATATCAATCCTAGGTTAGATTTAGTCTGCACTATGTGCACAATAGACCTATATTGGTCGCAGTGCTTGGGCTGTATAGGCTCCTCCCTCTCTGCTACTAACTAGTCTGCACTATTTCATAAATCAATCAGAACTGGCATCTAAAGAGGTTTACAGTCTGTTTTTATTAGGCAATTATTAGTTCCTATTTATTTACCTATATGGAAAATTACACTATAGTATGAATAAATAAATATTTATTAGTTTTTAATATTCTCAAATACACACTAATTAGGGGAATTGCCTTCAAATCAAATAAACAAAATACTACAGCCAAACTTCCCCTAGTGGAATAAGTCAATTAAATTTTCTAACAATTAATTTTTAAATCAAGGCTATGGTACCACCATCTATTGAATTAATTATTAAATTTTGAATTTTGAACTAAGTTAATTTTTAACTTGTCATATATGATATTATAATCTCTCTGCAATACATTGCATGCATTTACTGATAGCAATAGCATTGCACATTCAATCACCCTTTGATTCTTTCATGAGTTTATTACGAAATATTTTTAGAACAGAATCTCAAAAACTTATTATCTTCTATTTATTTATCTAAAGCGTATAATCTATTTGAATTACCTGACACACTTGAAGAATTAATTGTCCTAGTTCATCTTGAAATGAAAATGTATCTACTTGATTATGAACTGCTTTCAGGAAACCACCATTTGGACCACATCCAATTGATCCAATCCAAACCTAATTATTAAAAAAATATTTAATAAAATTTGCATTAAATTATTTTTTGTAATCAATAGTGCATAACAATTATAAATAAATCACAAAATTTGATAACTGTGCTATGATTATACTGAACAATAATTTATTCTGCCATCTATACATAGCACAAAATACTCAGTACTCAATGATAGACATTTAATAAAACAAAATCACAAAAAGAAAAGAAGAGTAAAATTATGATTTCAAAAATATTGAATTTGAATTAAAATTATTAAAAAAATATAAAACAATGACATTTTAGTTTTTCAAATTTTAATGTTCACATATAGAAACTTCTGTAAAACTTCTATCCCGAAAAAACTTCCATAAAATAAATAAGAAAATATATAACAAATGTAAGTAGAAAAATGGATGTTAGCCCATCTTGTCCTGTCGTAACAGGCCAATCATAGGTCAACTCCATAAATCAATAATTGTAAAAACATAGAATTTGAAACAAATGTAAGGTGTCACTTTACACAATATTTTAAATAATAATTAATCGAATATTGAAAGAGGGAGGAGAGAAAATCTACCTTAGTAGATTATTTTTCTCTCTCCTGTTAGATGATATTTTATTAGATGGAAAAGAAATGTAACCAAGCCACAAAGTTTGCACTTATCACAAATTTATTATAAATAGCAATTATACATCTCATCGTAATTCAACCCAGAATGACATAACCCAGAGTATTCTGTCATCTAAAGTTGAAGTAAGAACAAACAAACATTGAGGAATAATGGTCAGTTGATGAATCGAAGGGTGCGGGTGGTGAGAAAAGAAAAAACAGGTAAAGGAATGTAATCAGGGAATCATCTTTCTGAAAGAAAAAGAGAAGTATTTATATATGTATCTGTTGCCATATCGGGCTGTTCTTCAGTTGTTCTTATTCTATTGCCGTGCTGTTGCTGTCACCGATCCTAGTTCTCCAACCTAAGAAAACTTCTGTGTGATTATTTTTGAAAACCTACATTAAACTTGGACTAAAGACTATTATAACTGGACTAGAGACTGTTGTTCTGAATCTCATCTGCAAGATATTAAGAAGACCATGTTATTAGGAAAATTTAGTACATGTATTTGTCCTCCATTCACCATGGAAATTTTGTAATGATATCTTCATCTCTCTCATTAAAGATCCAAATTTACACAAACTGTAATTGTCTGTCTCTGCTTGTGTCGAGAAACACATTCTCACTTTGCCCTTCTTACCTGTGTCCGAATCACATAACTGTTGTAGGCTAATGCCTGTAGAAATCGTCCATCAGATCCACAATAACTAATTAGTAAATTGATGAGGATTGCTCTTTATAGATCTATTCAGTGAATCTGGAAGAATAAAACAAATCACTGATTTCAAAGTTTTCATTAAAATAATGTTTAAGAGTTTCAGTGATTTGCAAAAAGCAAAATTGTTTTTTTTTTTTTCTGATTACAAACAAGAAAAATTTTAGCCAGCCATTGATATCACATATCCTTATATCACTTCACAAGATAAAAAAAATAACTTAAATTTTCAGAAGGCAATATATTTTTTTCTGTGATACTCTAGAATTTTAAATAATAAAAATATCAATACATTTGTGGTCTTAATAGTAATAAATAAATTACAAAAGTTAGATGTACTATTGACTAATGAAAATTTTTTCATAATCTTAATTTTTCCATTTCAAATATTGATTATAGAAACCATAGAATTTATTATATTAAATCAAAAAACATTCTCTCTATGAAATATTTTTGTTTTCTACGCATTGCCATCATTAAAAAGAATTTTTTTTTTTTTTTTTTTAAATGATGGCAATGTGCAGAAAGGCAGCCTAGTGAACTAAATAGTGATTATTACACAGTATTAATCTTGTACAACTTTCATTGATATTAGATTGCTGATACATTTACCTTTATGAATTATTTACTGTATTTCATCAGTTCCAAGACTTCTCAACAAAATATTTATTTATATTTTTAATTTTCTGTTTTGGCTATCATATGAAAAAAGTATGGCAAAAAAAAATTATACAAATTTTATTATATATTTTTCTTCAGGATTCACAAGGGCAATTATTTAAAATATAAAACATATACTAATGAATTTATTTAAAAGATATTCTGTATTGGAAATTTTATTGTCATGTTTATCATTCTAATTTGTTATATGCAGTTTAGATTTAAAAGTATTTGTTTTTGTAGACGATTAGTTTCCATATATATTATAATTGGCATTTATAAAAAAAGATTCTTATTGTTGTAAAGAAATTTCAACAAAAATATTGTGTTTTCAGACTGATAGTACATTATTAAATATCAAAATTATATATAGACAAACAAACAAACAAAGCACAAAAATTTTGTGCTGTATGTTATGAGCCTAAAATTCACTAATTTATATTATTCCTTTATTTATTGCAAATTTTATTTAATATAAATAAATAACTGCAGTGCTACGAAAAATTATAATTCATTGATGGATACAGTCATTCAATGAATTGTGCTGTTTGATCAAATATGATAGTTTTCAATATTTTTGATCAGTTTATTACAATAAATTATTATTTTTCATTTTTATGGAAAATTAGATTTGTGCAGAGATCTATGTTCAATTTAAACCATGAAAAATTTTCAATTGACATCAGTTGTAAAAAAATGCACACCAAATTTAAAGTTGAAGAAATATATATCTATACTTTTTGAAGCTGGGCTTTTAAGAATAAGTATGAAAAACTATTTGTATAAATTTTATTAGTATGTTTCTCTAGTTTAAATAGTAAAATATAAAATTTGTACTTTGTTTACTTAAAAAGTTATACATTGATATTTTCTAATTTAAAAATCTGATATAACAAAATACTTTATAATTTCTTGATTTTTTTTTTTTTTTTAATTCAAAAAGCTTTCACTAAGCTGGAGTGAAAAATTTATTTAAATGTTGCAAAAGTTGTGTTTTACATAAAAACATTGACTTTATGAAAATTTGTTATAAGAACAAAAAGATTATATATAAACAATTAAAAGAATTCAAGATTTAGTTTATTAATTATAGGTCAAAATTAAATAGAATCTTGTAGAGTTCATAATATAGACTTTATTAATTTAAATGATAAAACTGTAATTATCGTAGCTATTTTTAATATAGCTCTATTTACAAGTTATAATGCAACTTAAAATTTGACAAATGTTCAATTTTTTAATGATTATTTGATTTGTTTCCACCTATACTGATTTTTGGGATTACCACCAGTCATAGAAATTATTAGATTCACTGTGTTGATTGACTTTGCTGATTTTAAATCAATTATAGACTATAAAATTAATATTAAAATTTGATCTGAAATTTTAATATCAACATTGTAAATAAAAATTGTTTTTAATATCAGATGATGACAGATCAACTAACATGAAATTCAGTGATATATATGTTGATAATTTCAATTAAATAACTATTTTCATTTCTTGTTTATTATATTTTGGTTTGTAAAAACAAAGATATATAAGCTATATTTCTAATCATATGATCTGCATTTTATATAAGCAAGAGATTGAGGGATCAACAAAATATGTACAGTAATACCCAATCCTTAAGTTAAAATTATAGTACTTCTTGCAGTTCAATATCAAAACCAAAATTTATTAGCTTAAATTGCACGCTAACGTTTTCGATGACTTTACATCCTCTTCAGGCTTATAACAAAATTAACAATAAATTTTGGTTTTGATATTGAACTGCAAGAAGTGCTGTAGTTTTAACTTAAGGATTGATGGTTTATGCAATATAATAAAGTTAGTAATACCCAAACTTACGTAAATTCTCATCCTGCCACTTGTTTGTTTCAGTATTACATAATGCATATACAGTATATATATACATACATATTTCATTTGCTGATTTTGTTAAGAGTCTTTAATATGTAATTGTAATTAATGTGTTGTTTTCTTGGTAATAAAGTGCCAGTTAAGAATCTAATACATATGTACTAGATTTAGATTTGGGAATCTGTAGGTATCCTAACTTACATAATTTAGGACTTATGTTATGCTTCCCGGTCCCACCTATTACATAACTGCAGGATATTATTGTATTTAAAAGAAGAGGAAGCAGCCTCCAATTAAATTGGAATTATTTGCAAAGAGTAACATATTTTGTTTCTGCTCATGTCTAACTTATTCAGATAACTGAAGAAATTATCAAATTCTAAACTTAAAATATCATTACAGTATCCATGTGTATATTTTATAGGCAATTCTACATTAAAATAATAATAGATCAATCATGTGTTTCGCTTAAAACATTAGCAAATACACAGGAATTTAATTGCCTGTGTATCCATTGATCATCCTGAATAAGTTTTGAAAATTTTTAAATATTTTAATAAAGTGATTATAACAAAAATGAAAAACATAAATAATTATGAATATTATCTATTAGCAGATATATCAATTTGCTCAGATATTATTATTATTTTAGGTGCAAGTTACATTGAAATTGGTGCCCAGTGGATTCATGGACAGAAAGAAAATGTCTTATATGAATTAGCCAAAGAGCATGATTTAGTAGATGATGATGCACCTGACTACTTTGAAGCTTTATGTCGCTTGCAGCAAGTAAAAACGAGAGAGGAAGAAAATGCTATTGCAAAACTTTTTTATATTCTCCATGAAGCTGGAGAAGAATGCCACAAACTAATACATATATCTGAGGAGAATAATTCTCCTCCTTCTCTTGGTCATTTCTTACGCCAGAAATTTCACCAGCATCTAGAGGAATCAAATGATGAACCTCATATGAAACAATTAAAGGAAGCATTTTTTAATTGGTATATTGGTCTCCAAAATGAAATAAATGGAAGCAAATCATTAGATGATGTTTCTGCTGTCCTTCTGAGACACTACCAAGAATGTGAGGGAAGAAGCCTAGTTGAATTAAAATATAGTTTTGCTGGCATAATTGATCTGTTTCTTAGAAATATACCCTTAAAATGGATTCATAAAAATCATGTTGTTTCACTTATCAAATATTCATTTCCTGAGAGACAGTCTTCATCTAATGAAAATGAAAGTTTAGGCAATTCAATTATGAGTGAAACTATTCCCAGATTTTATCCACTTGAAGTGAAATGTGAAAATGGTAACACATTTCCTGCAGATCATGTCATTCTTACCATTCCTCTAGGTTGTTTAAAAGAAAATTCACATAAACTGTTTGATCCTCCTCTATCTTCTAGAAAACTTGAAGCCATAAATTGCTTAGGATTTGGTACAGTAAATAAAATATATTTGGAATTTGAGACACCATTCTGGAATCACTTGGAAATAATTCATGTTCTGTGGATGGACATTGAGAAGGTAGTATCAAAAAGGTGATCTTATTTATCTATCATCATCTCAAAATTCTATTTGTTCTCTATTTATTAAAACACTAAATAATTGATTTTATTAAAATAAAAAAAAACATCAAAATAATCTCCAATTGATAGGATAGTGTGGACGAGGAATTAAAGGATTCTTGGTACAAAAGTATTGGACGGTTTTCTTATGTACTTGGTCATCCCCACTTATTGTGCGCTTGGATATCTGGTGATGGTGCTGTATATATGGAATCATTAACTGATGATGAAATTTCAAAAGCATGCCAATTAGTTTTACAAAAAATGTTGCCATCAGTAGAAATATCTTTACCCAGAAAAATAATTAGGTAATATATTTA
This sequence comes from Androctonus mauritanicus, assembly GCA_011317285.2. Taxonomy (NCBI): domain Eukaryota; kingdom Metazoa; phylum Arthropoda; class Arachnida; order Scorpiones; family Buthidae; genus Androctonus; species Androctonus mauritanicus. Next base: position 6,405 of record WUQG02450578.1, on the reverse strand, counting down.
TAATTTTCAAAATAATTTTTTAATTATTTTTAATTTATAATTCATATTCTGTTTTAGATCAAATTGGTTTACTGATCCATATTCAAGAGGATCCTATACTTATTTATCTGTAGCTTGTGAATCATCTAATATATTGCCTATTGATCTTGCTGAACCAATTTTTGTATCTAACAACAATTTTCCTAAACAAGTGAATACATTATTATTTATATAATTTATAAACTTAATATAAATTACAATATAAATGAATTTTTCAGTATCCCTTAATACTTTTTGCTGGGGAAGCAACACATTCACATTTCTTTTCAACTACACATGGTGCTTATTTGAGTGGCATTAGAGAAGCAGATCGCCTTGCAAATTTTTACAGGTGAGAACATTGAAATTACACATTTTATTTTATAATATTTCATAATCTATTCTATAATAAATCTTTTTGTACAAGTAAATTTATTATTTGATTTCAGAGATAGAAATAATAGTTCTCTGAGTGGAACTACAGAAGTTCAAAAAAATATTCCTTCTTCTTTAATGTGTAACAATCTTAAAACATTTCACTCTCCAAGTTTTTTACCTCATGGAATGAATCCAAAAGTTGTTATTATTGGAGCTGGAACTGCAGGATTAGCTGCAGCTCAACGTTTACTTCTTAATGGATTCAAAGATATTTTGATCCTTGAAGCACAAGAATTAGCTGGTGGACGAATTCATACTTATAAACATGGTTTGTAACTTATAAACTTTAAAATAATTTAAATGCATAATATTAATAATAAAAAAATATTTTTGATTTAGGTAAAGGTGTTCTAGAATTAGGTGCACAATGGGTTCATGGTGAAGAAGGTAACCCATTGTTTGAATTTGCTAATAATAAAGGTCTTCTAAGTAATCCAAAGTTGGATTATTCTCTAGAAGGGAAAGGAATCTTTTGCACAGATAAGGGAATAATTTTAAACAAAACTGAAGTTGAAGAAATTATTATGGTCCTAGATGGAATTAGAGAAAGTATTAATAATCATTGCTCAATTTGGCCAAGGCCAGAAAACGAAATGCTTTCTGTTGGTCAAGTCTTTCGACAGCAATTTGACAAATATTTATCTTCTTCAAATTGTTCTGAAGATAAAATTAGTATTATGAGAGGAATCTTTGATTGGTATATGAGATTTGAAATAATTGATAATGCCTGTAACAGTTTGGATGATCTTTCACTTGAAGGTTATTCTGAATGGTTAGAATGTGAAGGAGTATGCAATATTAATTTCAGAAAAGGATTTAATAGTTTAATTAAACTTTTACTTCAAGACATTCCTAGCAACTGTTTGAAACAAAACAAACCAGCAAAATGTGTTCATTGGGAAACGTCATATGAAGCACATCATGGTATTTTAATAAAAATGTGTAAAGAATTAGTTAGCAGAGATTTTCTTGTTTCAGTTGAATGTGAAGATAGAGAAATCATTGAAGCAGATCACATCATTGTAACACCTTCAATTGGTTATTTAAAGAAACATATTGACACATTTTTCAAACCTGAATTGCCACAGCAGAAAAAAAACATAATTCAGAGTTTAGGATTTGGTACAATAAATAAGATATTTTTAATTTTTGAGAAGCCTTTCTGGGAAAAACATGATATTGGATTTCAGTTAATTTGGACAAACAAATTAGAAGAGTTTTCGGAATCAAAAGTATATTATGAAAATTGTTCTTTACAATAAATATTTAAAAAAAAAAATTCTGATTTAATAATAACTTTTTCTTATAGAAAGAATCTTGGATTCGTGGAATATCAGGTTTTGATGTTGTTCGAGGGCAGCCAAATATTCTAGTTGGTTGGATTGGGGGTAAACCAGCTGAAGATATGGAAATGATATCAGAAGAAGAAATTGGAGAAATCTGTGTTAATTATCTAAAACAATTTTTAAAAAAGCCTGAAATACCAAACCCAATTCAAGTTATCAAGTATGATTTTGAAATTTAAAAAAAATTTTTTAATTAATTATACCTAAACTTAATTAAATTTTTAATTAGATCATCCTGGCATAGTAATCCTTATATTCTGGGTGCATACAGTCATCGAACTGTCACATTCGAAAAGCTAGGACTAAAGATCAATGATCTATCAGAACCATTATATTGTGATGTAACTGTGGATGACAAAATAATCAAGGTATGTATATATTTTATTTTTATTTCAAATAAAAATACAAAGAAATTAATAAAGCTTTCTTTTAGTGGCCAACAGTATTATTTGCAGGAGAAGGAACAGATCATGAATTCTTTTCTACTGTTCATGGAGCACTTCGCTCTGGATGGAAAGAAGCAGATCGACTGACATTATTTTGGTGGTAAGTATTCAGAATTTTTAAAGTAAATTTTTCATAAATTTATTAACAATTTACTTTTTTTCTTTTTAAGGAATCAAAAAGATGCACTTTTTGAACTGCATCCCTCTCATCCAAAACTTTAAAATCTCGTGTGAAAATAAAACAAAATTGGTACATACAAATATTTTAGATCTATTAGCTTCTGTGAACCAAAGAAAAAAGTGCAATATAATAGTGGAACCAAAAGTAATGGCTTCCACAATTAATTAGCTTTGACGGGTACAAAAGTCATTTTATGTGCTCAAACTGTTAAAATATATTTTGATTCCTGAAATCAAAATATCATAGGAATTACTTATCTGATGATCAGTATTAAATTACTGTATATTTTAGTGCCAAATATGCTTAACAGTTTTTCTTAATGTGGCTGCCAATTTTGCATATTTTTAATATTTGCTGATTCATCATCTCACAATTTATTTGTCTAAAAATATTAACTGTGATAAAATTAGAATGTTTTTTTTACATAAAGCATCTAAATAATTATTGATCATCAATAAAAGCTAAAATCATGTTTAGTAAAAATTAATTGCAAAATACAAACTCATTATTTTCATATCATAATTTTGTTAAATATTGACAATCACAGAATGTCACATTTTAAAATATAAATGCTTCTTGTGATAAGTTGTGATCTCCATTTTAAACATGTACTGTATATATGTGTACAAATATTTACACAATGGGACCTAAATTTTAAAAGTGCAATCTAACATATTTATTATGAAACAAATTTAAATCTTTATAAAAATTATTGTGATCTAAGTTCATAAATATATGATTTGCAATACAAGCAGTTATACTTGCACCAAGTAGAACTGTGTTTTAATCTATCAATATTGTAAGAAAACACATTAAGATTTTGTAACTACATTCTGCACTGTAAAAATGTATGTAAAAAATACTAATTGTATTAATTCTGTACATGCTTGTTTGGAATTGCAAAAACTAGACAATAAAATTTTCATTCAGAGAATGAACAATTTTATTTTTCATATGAACACTGTGCACAGATAAATGTGATTTGTGTCAACATTAATTAAATGTACTGCATGTTTTGATAAATGATATTCTCTTTTTGATGGGGAAAAAACTTATCAAGAGTTGAAATTGTTTTATTATATACCACACAATGAAGCTGAGAGTTTTAACATTAAATAAAAATACTGGAACGCAAATATGGAAAATTGAACTGTAACCAATGACAACTTGGTTATGTTCACAAATAACATTATCACTTTCTGTTAAACTACAATCAAAAAAGATGCTCATTTTGCAACAACTACATAATATGAAAGACAGTTAAATACAGTGACTTTTTTCAATAAGATAGGAAAAATTGTATATAAAACATGACTACCAATTAAACAGTGGACCCACGTGGACTTGATTTAATGCTTTGGAAATAAGCTCAAATCCAATGTTTGGCATCTAAACACAGGAAGACCCACTGAAATCACAGGAACTATAAACACTCACAAGGAAATACTGATGACATGCAAATTTTGCTAACACTAGTTTCTCTTTGAGAGAAACATCTATTGCTGTAAGTAGAGGCCACAGTTTTGATGGCAAATGGAAGGCTATCATCAAGTTTCACTTGAAAATAATCTTGGGAGTATACTGCATTTGGATGTAAATCTGCATAGCAGCTACGATACAACTTTGCACTTGATTCTCCCATAGAGACCTTTTTCCTGCATAGGTTGAGTTTTAATGGATGGGGATTAGACTTCAAAAAGGAGTCAGCTTTCTTGCATTGATGGACAGATGCTGAGATTTTAGTGGTGAGAATCTAATCAGTAGAAAACTTACTCAACCACACTTGCAGAAATTTCAATTACAAAATAGGATCTTGGCATTTAATCCACAGATGTTGTTGTTATTATATCTATTTAATCTGAAAAACTATGATGCAGTTTTGTACTTTAGGTGTCCAACGTGGAAAATACACTAAATGCAAAATGTCCACTGAATTTTGAATGGCTTTTTTATTATTTTATTATAAAGGCTGAGATTGTCATTTTGTGTGCGGGTCTCTTGAAACTCTGACTTTCTTTACTAATTTACACAACTAAAAGTCAATAAATCTTTTAAATGTTCTAAATTTACAAAAAATGCACTTTCAAAATTTCACTGATATATCTTGTTCTATATCCAAATGCTTTCATTCTCTCAAACATTTCAGTTTTCACTTGAGTAAATAAAAATATTGATGACTACTGCAAAGTAAAATAATTATATATATATATATATTATGTGTGTGTGTATGTATATTTTGCATTTCAATGCAAAGCACAATTAAAAACATTGCATGTCAAATATCTATCACAAATGTTTAAAACATGGCAATTCACATGCACAATGTATAAAACATACAGCAAATATTTAAAAAAAAAAAAACTAAGGAAGACACTATGATTATATCACACCTACAAGCTTACTCCTCTTAATTTCACACTAACAACATGGCACAGTATAACAAAGAAATGTATTGCTGATACATTTTTAACAGGAGGCCATGATATGCTTGACTGTTGTATAAAGTTTTGGCTTTTTCAAAACCTACAAATACCACAGGTCATTTCATAAAAATTTGTACCTCTGCCAAAAACTACACAAACTGGAAGACAACATTTTCTTACCAACAAAATTAAAGACAATAAGTTCTCTAACAAACATATTTAACAAAGAAAAATAAAAGAAAAAATGCATGACTTAAAAGCTTAACAATAAGCTGCTTGTTCTATCACAATTTCACACACAACCAATTTGGTTGCATCTAACTTCATCATTAGCCATCTTTTTTTGAGAATCTAAAATTAAAAATGTACACACAATTGGAGGTCTAGCAAAATTAAACAAAGGGCTTTAAGCCTATTACCAATTTCTTGTACAAAATATTTTTGCTTTTTAAAATGCTAGACCCCATGTGGAATAAAAATTATTATTATTTTTAACTTTGGCACAATTTTTTTTTGTTAATATTTCACTGTAAACCTATATACACAATACACTACAAGCAATTGATCAAACCCATTTTCAGTTTTATAGATCCTTATCCTAAAGGCTGTGTTTCTTTTAGCAGCCATTGGAAGGCACTGTGTTTTCCTTGTTCCTTCAAAGCTTTTCCAACTATATCTCTACACATCTGATGATAATTATCAAGCCACTCCAACTGGAATAAAAAAAATTATATGTAATTTTAATTTTTCTAAAATGTTTTTAGTTTGATCAATTTTAATATGTTTTTTTCTAAAATATATAAAGTTAACTTTGGGTTGCAGAGCACTGATCCACAATCTCTCTTGATATTTATTATTTTTTCTATATATGTGTACTAGAGATTCTGTCCTTTTGGCCTTAAACTGTCAACTGCATCCAGATCTAAAGATGACATTTACCGAACACTAGCAGAATAAAGTCTAGGATACTTGCCCATATTTGATGGTTTCTAAACTTTAGCCTTAAAAAAAGTTTTATTTAATCTTTAAAGAGAGATCACAAATCACACTCAGTATAAAATGTATTTAAGTTAGGTTGATTAACAAATACAGTGTAAATCATGAATCCATTAAAATTATAATTCATAAGGTGCTAAAAGTTTTGTCTAATGTTATATATATATAAATGTAATTTGTACCTAAATTTGATTTACAAACTTTTACTCTGATTTTATGAGAAATTTAAAACTTGAGCAAGGCACTTTTTGTTAGCATGAAATAATACATAATGGGTGGGAATGATAAGACATATTAGTTTTAATAAAACTTTAAAACATTTTGTATTCTAAATCAGGGCTGTCCAACTGCAAGTGGCCAAGGGCCGCATTATAAAATACTTCATATGCAACTTTATCAGCGAGTTTTAATAGGTATGGTATACAAAGAAAAAACACGTTTGTATCATTATTTTAATTTATTCAAAAAATATCAAATTATAAAAAAATTAGTGGGAAATTTGAGGATGTTGGTTTTCACTAACTAATGCATCAATATTAACTTTAATATTTGTTGTT
>WUQG02450567.1:0-12948 GCA_011317285.2 Androctonus mauritanicus | reverse complement strand
CTCGACTTACGACCAATTCGTGTTACGACCGGTCTGTCGGAACCGATCGTGGTCGTAAGTCGAGAACTAGCTGTAATAATCAATATTTAAAATATCTGATTTAGTTAATTTGTAATGTCATTAATATTGTATATAAAGTATTGCATGAGAAAAGTTTATATTATAATCAAATTAAGTGCTATATACAGTTGATTATGCCCAATGGAAAATATATCCCTAGATTTGAATACAGAACATATGCAACAGAATTAAAGAAAATAAAAGTATTATTTATAAGAATATACACAATATATATATATACATATTTTTTAATATATGTTTTGTTAACTGAAAAGGTATTACAAATAAAAAAATTCCAAATTTATCTTTTTCTGTATATTAGTATGCTATGTTTGAGAAAAATGATTTGTGGAAAATAGATTATTTATTTGTGATTATTAAAAGAAATTTAATTAGTTTTTTTTAAATCAATTTTTGAATAATCACAAATAAACACATATCTAAGTATATTAAATATTGCACTTTTAACTTTACAAACTAATCATCGGAAGAAAAAATAATTTTATATTAGCAGTTAGTTAATATATTTTTTTAAAAGAAAATATAGAATGCTAATTGAATACTGTTCAAATTAAAATTTTCATAACCATAGTAGCCTCATGGTTTCCTATATTAAAGATTATAATTTACAACTTAATATTTAATCTAACTAGGTATGTATTTGGCTGCGATTATTGAACTACAAATGATAGAAACTATCTAATATTTTATAATCAATTTTTATGTTCTTAATAAGATTTATTGTTTAATATTAAAGCAAATTAGTTAAAGATAAAATTATTACATATTTTATATATAAGAATAGAAAATGAAGTTCTTTATTTAAAATAAAACTGTTCTATCATAAACTAATTATTTTCTTTATAATCTTAGTTATTTTATGTTGAACAATGCAAAATATAACACTATATATGATAGATTCATCTTCCAGTATGTTGAAGAACATATTAGTAAGATCATCATCACTGGTTCACATTATCAGCTAAATACTAAAATTTAACAAAAATTATTGCTATTCAATCATCATATTTAATTTTCAGAATATCAGCCTGGTGAATTTGATGATGTCGCTTCATGATTCCTTTAATTATTCCAATATCAACAAACTGAATTTATGATGACAACTGTCAATAATATTTGAAAATTTTTTAAAAAATATTTTTATTATTCAATACACACAACTATTATTAAACTTTTCTTAAAATTTGATTATTAAATTTATCATTTTGGATATTATTAAAAACAGAAGAAAACATATTTAACCCATGAATAGTTCCAAAGTTCTAATTCATTGTTGAATAAATTCGATGCACTGAGTCTATCTGTGCGGTATAATTAAAATTTAAATTTTGTTATATTTTATGGTAATCATTTGAATGAGAGTAGAGTTTGATAAAGTATTTTTTCTTAATCAAATAAACAATGATTTCTTGAGATTTTAATGTTTAAAATATTTTATGTATATATCATATGTGTGTCACTGATATCTCTTGATGGGTGAAGATCAACAGAGTTGCATTTTTCTAATTGTGTATTTATTATGATATGCATTTTAGTCAAATACCATTATTTTACTAACAAATATTGATATTTTAATTGTTCAAACCATTAAAATTAGAGCTATGCTACTTTTCTGAATTTAGAAATCAGGCAGTAATATAAGTTATGGCTGTAAATATGTTCAAGTTTTCTGTTTTTCCCTAAATATTTATACATTTAATTTAATCAATCACTTATTTCTGATTTCAATATAAAAATTTATGTATAAATATCATGAAAATGTATTATGATTATTTAAAGAATGTAAAACATAGAAAATAGAATAGAATATTGAACATAGAATAAATAAATTATTATTATAAATCACTTAATATTTCATAAAAACATTAAATTCTTTGCTATAAAAATATCCAATGTATGATATACTGAATATTACACTGAAAAATGTATTAATAGTATGTGGAACAGATTTATTTTTTAGTTATGAAATTAATAGACACATTATGAGTATTGTACTGAATCTAATAAAACAGAAGCAAATTTTATGGCGTATTTAAAAATGTTATAAATATCAGTATTAAATTGTTGAATTTTCCAAAACTATTTTCTAATGGTTTTCATATTTAAAACTCTCTCAAGACTAATAAACTATGATAACCATCATGGGTTAAATTTGCTTTTATATTTTTTATAACTGAGTTTATTTAAATTTTTTTAAAATACTAAAATTTCATTGCCCCTCAAAAAAAATCCACAAAATTTATACATTTCAAATTTGGAAAAGTAAAAATCTAAAAAAAAATATTTTTAATTATTCAAAATAATAAAATTTTTACATCTATATATATATATATATATATATATATAAAAAAAAAAAATTCAGTACAAACCTCTACAAATGAAATAGGAAAAATCCCTGATCTTTCTCCAATTTTTCCTTCTGCCCAATTAGAATCAACTTTCCTCAAGAAAGTTACAGTTTCACCCTTTAAAAAGTTTTTAACAAGTATAAATATTAGCTTTTTCATATTCTTTAATATTTCTTTGAAATAATCTGTAACATAAAAATTTCTATTAAAAAATTTAAATGATTTCGAATTTACCTTCAAAAAAGTTAAGCAATCTTTATCATCTTTATTATTGGCATGGAAATCATATAATGCTTTTCCTTGAGGAATGGAAAAATGAAGTGGTACTATAATTTGAATGTGTGTGGCTGGAAGATAACCCAATTTCCCATTAGTTTCACCTTCATACCAATTCTGATCTATTCTTTTTCTTAATACAATCATATCTCCTTTCTTAAAGGACAAATCTCTATAAGTAAAAAATAAATATATATTTTAAATATAGCTGTTTAATAAAAATATGATTGAAAACATTTAAAATGAAATGAAGCAAAATACAATTTTTATGTACATTAGAACAACAGATGTAATTATGTTTCTTATTGATAATTTATATTGAATATAATATAAAAAGGAAAAATACTGTTAAAACAAATTTATATAGATGCTATTTAATAAACTTAAATTTCACTTTGTTTTACAAGGATTCCTTGAAAAATGTTCATTAAGTGAACATTCATAAAATGAATTTAATTTTCATTAATTCCAATGTAAAAATTTCCGATTGGTTTCGAGTATCTTTAATAACTTTTTCATAATGAATTGTAAACTTTCAATATCACAAAATGATTGAAACTGTTATAAAATTTCATTTAATCTACATTTAAGGAATATTAATTTGCTTATCATGTAACACTATACATTCCTGAGTAAAAAAAATGATTATTTACAATAAAATCTAAGTTTTTAAGCATTTGGAGTTTTTTATATTTTGCTGATGCCATATTAAATAAATGCCAATTATTGCTTTTTTGATAATTAATTAAAAATTTATCAAATATTGTATCATTTTTGTCTCACTATATCACTTCATTTTTTGTAAAAAAACAAACTTTTCTTCAACTACAAAATAAGCAAATTGGTTCTATGATAATAACAAAGATTCAAGAAATGTCAATAAATACCAGTTGACAACAACAATACACTGGAAGTGTGTTTATCCAGTCAAAGTTTTAATGTAATACAAAGGTCTATCCATTAGTATGTTATTGCAAAGTATTATATCTGTATAAAACTGAACTTTTCAGTTAATACAATAAAAACAAAATAATAATAAAAACTTACCCTAATCTTTTAGCTTCATATGGATACAATGCTTTTGCACAAGGAAGAGGTTGAATAACCTAATAAAACAATTTTCAATTATATTTTAATTATAAAAAAATTGAATATTTACATTAATTAAAAAAATCTATAATCAATAAATCAATAAAGAAATTAAGTTGCAATAAAAAATTTAAAACAAGATTTTTATCAAAGAATCCCTCAATCAGCCATGAAATACAGGTAGTCCTTGACTTATGATCACTCATACTTATGACAATGATGTCATTGATAAATTCTGCTATTAGTCAATGCAATTAATCTGGATTTGAATCCCTGACACAATGGTCTGATATATGGAAAGCATCCTTTTTGTGTCCAATTCTTGTAGTTTTGTGTTCTTTATGTTTATTAAGATAATATATAGTGTCCTTGTAAACATTAGTATTGAGAAATTCATAAATTTTGGGTATTTCCAACTTCCAATCATTTCTGACTTAGAAATATAGGATTTGAAATTTTTTAAATTAAATTGTCATAAGTGAAGGTCTATTTGCATATATCAAGAAGGTTTTGTCACAAAACTGATAAACTATGTAAGAATTTGATCAAGAGCAATATATTTTACAATTCTTTTAAATATATTTTGAAGTTCCAATGTGTAATATGAAACGACACAGAATATATTCTCTTATATGTTTCATGCTTGGCAAAAATATAATCACCACTCAACTTATTAAATGATTCCTAAATTATAATGTATCCTAAAAATGATAAGTTAAAATTATTTTCCTACAGAAATCAGTACAATCAGTTCTAAATCTTTGACTATAGTTCATACATACACAAAAATCTTTAAACTTTGACACATATAAGATTATTACACGCTTATCAAATAATAAATATTACTTATATTTTATATAATATAATTTTTCATTATTATATTGCTGGGAAAACATGCAAATATACAATAAAAAATTTATTGTCTCTATCACTGGTATTATAAAGTACAAAATCTAACTGGTATTATGAAATATCATCATCAACACTAATCTCTAATTACTGAATTACAATGTTTTATTTTATATGATGATGATGATTATTTTGGAATTATTAATAATAATTGTTGTTTATTTACACTTAATTTTTTTTAATTGAGAAAAATTGCAATATAGTAATGGTAAGATTAAACTATGAAATATGAAATTTTTTTAAAATCAATTTACATATTAATTAACTAAAGGCTGTATTTCCCTCTGAATGATAATATAATTCAACTATCACCTTACATATATTTCAGAAAAGGTAGCTAAAGATTACTCTCATTTGCCCATTAATGGCCTGCCATAGTACTACTGGCAATGATCCTTTCTCTCTCTCTCTTTCCTATATAGTAGGTCTCAACTTATATTAGGGCTGTCCAACATGCGGCCCGTAATTTAATAATAATACAAACACGTTTTTTCTTTGTATACCATACCTATTAAAACTCGCTGATAAAGTTGCATACGAAGTATTTTATAATGCAGACATCCAAACCGCATTTTGTTTTTAAAGCGGCCCTCGGCCACTTTAAAGTTGAACAGCCCTGACTTATATGATTAATTCATTCAATAATTTCTATGTCAAAATCTGCACAAATTCAATCACTTTGAAATTTAATAAATATGAATATGTTCAATAATAATAGAATCACTAAATGAAATTTATGAGCCTACTTTAAGCTTAGATAACAAAATTTAAGGTCATAAGTGTTATTTTTACAAAAGTAAATTGTTTAGTGAATTTTTTATTTGCATTTTGTGGAAATTCAACAAAATAAGACATGTATTTACATATCTCTGAAAAAGGGGAAATAGGTACTTACTCTACATTCTCACTTCATTCCTCAAGGGATTTAATTATATGCTCTCCTTCAATAAATGTATATGAGAGCATAATTTATGATTTTTAACATTATATATTAGTATTTAAGACATTATGTATAATACTGAAAAATAAAATCATAATAATGCTTAGATATTATTTACTATTTTAAAATTAAGGTTGTTAAAGCATTATCTGTATAGATAATTTCTCAGAACAAAATATAGATAATCCTTATGGCAGGGTTCAATTTCAAACCATGTTATTATAAATCAGAATGGTCATAAGTCAAAAATATCAAAATTTACGAATTTCTCACTACTAATATTTATTAGGACACTATGTATTATCTTAATAAACATAAACACAAAACTACACAAACCAGACAAAAAAAAGATGACTTCTGTTTATCATATCATTAGGTCAGGAACTTGAACCCTGGAATTGTATTCACCAATCACAAAATTTTTTGATGACACTGCTGTTATAAATGCAAGTGTTAAGTCAAAGACTAGCAGTATATGCAAGAATACCCTGCAAAATGTAGCTAATGCATTTCAAAGAATTACCACACTAGTTGAATCTGTACTGATCAGGAAATATACTCCATGGGAAAAATGGTAATTCATTCCACTTAAAAAATAATTAAACTGATAAAAAATAATAACAGAATTACACATTACAGATATTTTTAGATCAATCAGGATAAATTGTTATTCTCATTAGCAACATTTGAAGAGTTGCTAGACACTTTTATATACATATACAGGATGAAGAAAAACTTTGTCTTAAATTTTGTGTACTGATAGGGGCTTTAAAACAAGTCAAAAATGTCTAATGAACATATAATCTAAATTGCACCATTTTTGAGTTAGGAAACTTTAAGCTAGCTAATCACCATCGAGTACACAAAGTGTCATGATGCACTGCGTTGCCACCTCAGAGGAATCTGTGCTATCTCTTGCTTGATAGCAAGAGATAGCACAGATTCTTCCTTTTGAAGAGCAGATTCCTCATTTGCATAGCATTTGAAGAGGAATCTCTTAGCACATATTCCTCTTCAAATGCTATGCAAAGGAATGGATAATTTCTGATCAAGGTTACAGGAATGTGTAGAGAAAGAGGGCAGCCATCTATAGGACATTATCTTCAGGACACATCATGCCAAACACATGTAAAGTAAATGCTATTTAATATTCTTATGTATTCCAAAAGCAAGAGTTTAAAATAAAATAAATATATAAGATATTAAGTTGTTAAAATCGTCTGTTCTTTTGGCAGACTCTATATAATGCAGTATATAAATATACATATATATTAATTTATAATTAAATAATAAATTAATAGTAAAACTTTAAAATTATTATACAATATAAAAAATTATAATACTAATTAAATGCCAAGATATAGGATAACAGATAAATTGGTCTTCTGCTAGATAGTTTATAATACAATATATATCAATAGTATAATAATATTTATTAATATTTTAAGGTAAGATTTTTAGGAAATTCTCTTGTATTAGACAGGATATTATAAATATATAATCACATTATAAGGAATCGTTCTACAATAATTAAATTCTTGGACTCAATTATAAATCATACTATAGTGAATACTGCAGTAAATGAAGGAGCATTATATGAGGTATTTCTGATATGCTATATAAATTAAGCAGAATGATATGAGTAATTCCTCATATAGTTCTGCTTAATTTCCTGTACAGTAAGTTCTCAGTTTATTCAGTTTCAGAGATATGTGGATGCACAAGTCTCTCTATTTTTGTTGAATTTTTATAAAATGCAAAATTAAAAAAATATTAAACAATTTACTACTTTAACAGATATAAATGATACTTTGCAAAAAATATCACTTATATCTTTAAATTGTGTTATCTCTGCTTAAAGTAAGATCATAAATTCCATTTGACCATTCCATCTGCTAATGCACTCTTCTGTATACAGGGTTGCTAAAACATATGGAAATGGCTAAATATTTGGAAACAGTTTATTAGAATTCTCTGAAATTTGGCATAAAGTAAAGGAATATTTACATTTTACTATCTGTATCTTTTTCAACTTTATATTGTCATTTGTTTTTGAGACCCAAGACACATTTCACTCTTTTTAAAGGGCACTAGTGATCAATTTGACCATATCTGAAATGAATATTTCATTCTGAATTCAGTGATATAGCACATATCTATCTTATCTTTTAGGAAAACTTCAAAAAGACCCCATGTTGACTTTACTGTGATGTTGCTTCTTCATAGTAATGGTTCATTCACTGCAATCATTGCAAATGTTTTCATGTGGCCTGATCATCAGCCTGTAATGATGATGCTATTCTACAAAAACATTGCAAAAATAATAAAATATTCGAATCTCATATATGAATAAATTACAGCACTATTGAACATTTTTGGTGGTTATCCACCATCTTCAGGCTACAAAGATCATTCTACAACAAAAAACTTTGAATATTATATTCTGAAAAAATCATTGGTTATCATAGTTACATTGAAATAATATAGTAAAAAAGTAAATAAAACAAAACTCAAACTTTAAAATATACAATGAACACTACAAAAATTAATCCAAAGGAATACACATTTATATTATTTTGAGGGCTCTAATATAAACAGAATTCTTTATTATTAGGTTCATAGTGGATCATGATAGTGTACTGGTACCTTTCCGGGGCTCAGCATTATGCGGTTTTGTCTAGGGGTTCATGGCTAGTTATCAGTTCTGTGCAGTGGACTGTTCAGGTCTTTTTGTGGATCCTCTTTCATTCTTCCAACAGGTAGCTTCAAGCTGAGGGTATTTGGGTGGCTGGTCAGTCGTTCAAGAGTTGCTCAGTCTCTTGCCTCTTTAAGATCTCCATTGTTTCAGTTATTAATGCTTGTTAGACTTAAACAGTAATCTTATTCTAAAGATGGTTGCTGGGAATACTTCCGCAACTACCTATGTTGCGGAAAGGGAATACTTCATTTAGCTTACATTCTTCTAAGAACTTCATGGTTTCGTACACCCTAATGCATTTGTTGTTGGTGTTTAAATATTTCTTACAGAGCTGGCTCAGCTCTTCAGAATTCATGTAACCATAACTGCTTATTCACTTCCAAATATATGAATAAATTACAGCACTAGTGAGCAGTTGTGTATTCTTTAGAAGAATGGCAATGTAAACCACCAATTGAACAAGATCTGAAATGAGAGCTTGACTACATCTATACCATCGGTTATCAACACAGCTATGAAAAAAGGTTTAGGGACAGCATCCACCAAAATGTACAAGAAACCTTGCATGAACAGCATACTGATGAAAACATACCCGCAGCATAGAAAATCGAGTATATACCAGTGCTATATGCCTTTAATAAGCTAGTGTTTACGAGAAAAATAGTAAAGAAAGCTAAGAAAAGGTTAGCAGAGAGCATCAACGATCTTTAATAGGCTCAGAAATGAAAAAGATCCAAGAGAGGATCACAAAAAGTCAGGTA
Source organism: Androctonus mauritanicus (assembly GCA_011317285.2). Lineage (NCBI taxonomy): Eukaryota > Metazoa > Arthropoda > Arachnida > Scorpiones > Buthidae > Androctonus > Androctonus mauritanicus. Next base: position 3,846 of record WUQG02450567.1, on the reverse strand, counting down.
TATACAGAATACCAGTCACCAACTGAGCCATACAGGAACAGGACATTTATCTTGGGGTAACAAACAGGACATTGGGCCAGCAGCTGGAAAAGCACAAAAATGATATAGCCAAAGTCAAGCTAACCACTGCCCTTGCAGTAGAAGCGTACAACACTGACCTCAAAATACATTGAGAGCAAGCCAAGATTATAAAGCTGATTGCTAATAGCTCCCAAGCGTTAATAGCTGAAACAATGGAGACCTTAACGAAGCAAGAGACTGAGCAACTCTTGAATGACCAACCAGCCACCCAAATACCCTCAGCTTGGAGCTACCTGTTGGAAGAATAGAAGAGGACCCACAAAAAGACCCAAACAGTCCACTGCACAGAACTGATAACTAGCCACAAACCTCTAGACAAAACCGCATAATGTTATGAACCTAATAATTAAGAGTTCTGTTTACACCTGAGCTCTCTAAATAATGAAAATATGTATTCCTTTGGAGTAACTTTTATAGTGTTCATTGTATATTTTAAAGTTTGAGTTTTGTTTTTATTTACTTTTTTTTTAATATAACTTATATTATTCCAATGTAACTATGGTAACCAACAATTTTTTTCAGAATATAATGTTCGAAGTTTTTTGTTGTAGAATGATCTTTGCAGCCTGAAGATGGTGCAAAGATCATTCAAAAACGTTCGCTTTAAATAAAGATGTTTGAAAACACAACTGCTCAATAGTGCTGTAATTTATTAGTATATTTGGAAGTGAATAAGCTGTCACATTTAGACATGAACTCAAATCTCAGTTTCAAAAAATGATGATAAAACAGTCGTTAGCATTCAACATACTGCATTATTGAGAAATCAAACACAATCCAGCCATGCAGAAGCATTAGCAGTGATCGCAATGAATGAACCATCACAATGAAGAAGCTTACATCACAGTAATATGTAAGATACATAGATGACTTGTACATCATATGGAAGCCAGAACATACAGCTCAAGATACTAGCCCTAGAATACTATCCGATAACACCACAGTTTTGTCAGATAGTACTCTAGGGCTGGATTTAAAAATAAATCAACTTGAAGACTTCACATTCCATTACTTGGATATTTCTGTAAGAATACATCAAGGAGAATACATTACCACTGTTGATAGGAAACCTACTTATATCCCAGTTCTTATACCAGCATGGTCACAAGATCCAATGATATACACGCTGGAGTCTTTTAAGGCCTTGTTTCGGAAGGCTTATACAGACTATATGACACATGAAGATAGGTACAAGAGTTCTATTTTAAAATTTCACAAGACTCCAAACATGATTATGCATATAAGATCATGAGAGGATTATGGGAAGAAGTTACTAAATCTATGACATCCAATGATACTTTAGTCTTTATGCTTAATCCAAGATAATCAAGTACAGTTGAACCAGCATTGTACTATAACATATATCCATCACTATGTAATGTACTTAAAAGCACTGCTAAAGGTGCACAATGTAATCTTGCTTATAGAAGAAAACTCACTATTTTTTCAGCATTTTAAAATGATAAGGATGCTATTAGCCCAAACAGGAGATCTGGTATCTACTCCATTCCAGTTTACAACCACAAAATGAAATGGCAACAACAATACATAAGCAGAACTAAGCATTGTCTCTTTACCAGAATTAAAGAACAAAGACATCCTTATGTACAGGGAAGATGGATATAGTATTAGCATTCACAGGATATGAATAAGACTCATTCATATATTGAAATGAAGTAGCTAACCTATGACCATTTCAAAATAATTTAGGAAACTCTACATCTGAAGCAATGGAGGTGGAAAGGTATAGAGCAGCAGTAAAACTATTTAATGACAATGACCCAGAAGATCTTGCCATCTCATGACGCTGGTGGACGCTGGCATAATATCTAAGTTTTTATTCTTTACTGCCTTATATGATCTTTCAATTATATTCTTATTTAATTTTCTATGTATATGTAACCTAGACCATAATAGCATAATAAAATTAAGTAAACATCAACAAACAATAGTTTATGATTAAATAATGATTTTATCTATCTAAACAAATTAAAACGTAGTCTTTAAAATCAACAAAATTATAACTCTAATAAAGTAATTTATATCACATAAATGTTAAAAGAATTTTTATTCATCAACTTTGACATACAAGTAGATGAGTTTTTATATAGATTAACTACTGTCTTAAGCATAATCAAGGAATAAATTATTTACATAATGTGCTGATGAAATCATGATGGCACTACTTCCACCATTTTGATTTCTCCCATTTTGTAGCAATGATATGTCTGCTATAAAATAAAACACCATTAAAAAATATTATATTTATGAATATTTAGAATTTATTTTATTGGAATTAATGCTCATATTTTTAATTTTGTTGATACTTCATGCTTGAAAAACAACTTATAAACCAAAACCAAGAACTATCCATATTTATCAACAAAAACAGCTTATAGAATGAATGCAATTTTTTGAACAATCTTTGAGAAACACAATACATTTATCATCAATATTTTTATTAAAGTCATACATTTATTTAGATTTTTCAATATCTGGATTAAAACTGGTTTTAATCTGATTTGCATTTTTTCTGAAAAATTGATTCTAATTACAAGGTACTTATAAAAATTTCTTATAAGCCATAATTCAGCCTTATCTCTCATAAATAATTAATTTTAATTATATTTTTGTAGAAATTAATTTGAAATTAAATATCAATTAACCAACTATTGCAGAAAAATGTTCCTATCTTATAATATTCAATGAACAAAATAGCATGATTTTACTAAAAATTGCTAATTAATCAAGATTAAATATAATTAAAGTTAGATAATTGAATATAGAGCAATAATAAGTTAAACAAACCTGTTTTATATGTGCTCTTAAATCTGATGATGCAGAATGTTGTAACTGATTAACAGGAAGTGATGTTTTTGGTCCTTGAAATATCATTGCTTCATTTTTATTGTGTGTAATAGTTGTGGTTGTTACATTTTTATTTAATGCAGCAGTACTCTTAATTCCTTCTAATAATCGTATTAGTAATATATTACATGGAAGATCTTCAACTTTTGTTTCAACAAGAATTCTACACTCAGGACATCTCAGTTCTTTATGACAACTTACAATATCTTCTAAGCATCGTTTGCAGAAAGTATGTTGACAAGGTAAAACTTTACTAGTACTATCAAGCTGTTCAAGACAAACTGAACATTCCAGCAAATCATTGAGAAAAGCTTCATCCATTCTTAATTACTTGAATTTTATAAATTTGGCAGTTTTCAATAATATATCTAAATGCACATGTACCTAGGAAAATAACAACAATTTAGTAAAAATTTTAAGAATTTTAGAGAAATTCAAAGAGTAATAGCAGATTATATTACATTAAATTTTTTCTCACAAAATAAATTCCATATATAACCTATTAATCATTTGAATGTCTCTGTCATTAGACATTTAACTTGTTTCTTAGAGTTTCTATCTTTTGATTTATGATATGTGACATACAATATGTTTTCTCATTAAATTTTGTCCAATGCAACAATAACTGTTTATCATAGGATTTAAATTTTTTAAAACTGCTTAGCAAAACTAAATTTTTTTCCCTCTTGTATTTTTTCTTTTATACATATTTATTTTTAATAATTCCTTATTACTTATTTTTATTTTAAAATTTTTTTATATTTCTGTTGTTTTGATATCAAATATTATTCTATCAAATGATTCATTACAGTAAAACTTCGATCTAACGTTCGTCGATCTAACGTTTTCCTCGATCTAACATTCTTTTTCTCCAGTTCCGGCAAAAAATAGGGGAAA
>WUQG02450556.1:0-12948 GCA_011317285.2 Androctonus mauritanicus | reverse complement strand
GTTAAAGATTGATAGCGAGAAATAAAATTAAAAAATATGTATAATTAAAAGCAATTATATAGTAATTATATATTTTTTTAATATATTCATTTGATTACAGAATGTTTTTAATTATCCTATTTATATATCTGAATCCTTATTTCAAAATGCAATATAAAAAATTTAAATATGTTATGGCCTGTGGCAATCTTACAAGCTTATTAAATGGCCCTTGAGTCAAAATGAGTTTGACATGTCTGATTTAGATGATTATATCTAGATCAATGGTTCCCAAAGTTTTCTTGTTTTCTGGATCATATTTTGGGAAAAAAAATTTATTCATACCACACTAAATTTTTTTATTGAAGAGAAATACAAATAATAAATCTGAAAATTTTGAAAAATTCTATGGATTTCTATACATATATTTACATGTAATAAAATAAATAAGATAATGACCTCTATGTTTATTTTTGGAATATGAATTTTTTGAAAATGTTTCCAAATTCTTGACTGTCTTTGAATCTTATGCTTTATTTGTCATTTTCTTGCATTGTGCCACATCATTTGAAAAGCACTGATCTAGGCAGTTTAATTAAGACATCAGAACATAAGCCTAAATATCCTAGGTCAACTTCGGCCAAGACAAATTTTTAATTTTGGGGAAATAGTCAAAATTATAGTTCAATTCTTAATTACTAAATGGTGTTATCTCAGTTTCTATTTATTTAATTGATAAGATAACAAATGATGGATTGTAATCCAAATTTATAATTATTAAATTACAGTTTAATTCAAAAATATTTTACTAGGAATTATTAAAACTTGTTTAACTTTTGATTATTGTAATTTCTTTAAAATAGAAATAAAAATCACTTTTTAAATGTCATTTGCAATCTAAAATTAAATTTTTTAGTATGCAAAGATTTATATATTAGTGCAGATAATGCATCAAATCTATATAATACTTTACAAATTAGAACCATGATCACAAATTGACAGAATCTTCACTAGAAAATCAGAAGTGTGAATGTAAGTAACTGCTGTATGTTACATTTGATCATATTTTAAAATATTTCTCTTATATAACAGTTCAAAAATATTTGGATTTTTTAAATTTTGAATTACTTCAGTATTTCAGAATTTTAACTAATACAATATTTTATTCTAAATTTACAATAAAATAAACATTACTTTCTCTCACTATACTTCAGATATAAAATCAATGCCAGAGATAAGATATGAAAACAATTCTTTGCAAATATTTTTAATTTTTAGATTTATGCTTGTTTCCTAATTAATTTTTTATATATCTTCCTACTTTAAATTTAATAAATAATCAATAATTGATATGCATTCTAACTGAAATTGAATATTTAGAATGAAAAGAAAACCTTACTTAGAACGCTTGTGAATTATTGATCATATTTTTTAGTGTATTCATCATAGTCATTTGGAAAATCTACCATATTTCTAAGTAAATACATTTTTAAAACATTGTTATTTAAAAATTATATTGTTATATAAAGTGTATAAAAGCCAACCCATGTATAAGTTGACCTCTCCAACTTCAGAGTTTGAAAATTGGTAAAATTGTGAAATTCACATATAAGTGATCAAAACTTTCAAATGTTAGAACAATACGACATTCAATGAAATAAAGCAATAATTTTAAAAATGAAATTTATAATTTTTTATTTTTCACTATTGGAATATATAAAGTCACTTAGACAAAATGCCAGTCTTTCAGCATTGAAACATCACAATACTATGCAATATGAAGAAAATATTAATGGTGAGCAGGACTTGATCATGTTCCATCTAGTAGTGTTTTTCTATTATATGATCTTACTAAAATATTTGTTCAACAGAAAATATCAAAGAAATATTAATATTTTTCATCATTACCAAATTTCAACAAAAATATTTAAAATTTAAATGGTAAAAAAAATCAGAATTGAAATGTAACAAAAAGTTTTCTGCAACTGATGGGAGTTAAAAGTCCATAACCATACACATAATTGTCAAAAGTGCAAATCATATATCCAAAATCAACTAAAAAATAATCATCCATTTGTTTTAAATGATCAAAACTATTTTAAAATGCACAAATTACTGATTGGAAACATTGGAGATTGTTATATTTTCATTTAATATTAACTGATGATATGTGCATTAGCAATAGCCATGTTTATTCATTAAAAACAATAGATTTACACATTCTCAATCTTATTTATGAAGCTCTCAGTAAATTATTATTTTGAATTTATTTAAATATAAACATTTATAAACATCCACATATTTTTAATAATATAATCAAGAAGAAATAGGTATGTTGGGAAATAAATATGATGCATCTAATTGCTTCAACAGGATGCACTACTAGGGACACTTCATATATTTTCAATTGTATTTGCACAATATCCAATATTTACAAAAATATTAATTTATGTAGAGTATATCCACATTTTTTAACAAAAAAACTGAAAGAATCAATTAGATAATAATCTTGGTTAGAAATAAATATGGCAGTGTGTGCAGCTGGTGCAATGGGAATGCAATGTGACTGAGTTGGTGAATCTTACTATCTTGTGGAAAATTTTCTGATTTTCGATTGATCCATGTATAAACGATCCCCTTCAAAAATTTTTTCTGGTAAAAATTCCTTGGCTTATATACAAGTATATACAGTAAATGTATATACTTGTATATAACAAGTATATATACTTGAATCAATTAGGCATATTAGTCTTTAAAAATCTATAGCATAATATGATTTATCAATAGTTTTATATTAATTTAATTTGGAATATTACATTACAAAATGTTGCTGTCTGTTAAAAAATCAATGTATAATTTTTTTAGAAATTAGATTTGATTCAATTTATTTCAAAATAATTTTCACCTTATCAAGAACTTCACCAGGAGCATTATCAAGAGTTGTGCCAAGCAGAAGAAATTTTGTAACATTTTGAACAACAGCAATCTGACAATGTCCACCAGAAGCCAAAAGAATAAGAAAAGGAAACTGTATCCTGCAATAATTTCAACAATAACTATTTAAAAAATTATTATATTGTAGATTAGTTTTAAAGAATTAAAAATCAATAAATTTAATATTTTTAAATAAAGCATATATTTATTTATATTTGAATCTTTTTAAAATTAATTCTTTTGTTCAAATTAAACAAGAAATTTTAGAAAGAACTAATTTAATATCTTAATTGCATGGCAGCCATTGAAATGATTGAAGATACAGAATTTAATATCTTCAAAAGATTAATCTGCATATAGCATTTCACAAATATTTTATGAATTAGTTCAAAAGTTATTAGGAACATACTTAAGAAATATGAATATTTTTCATTTATGAATTTTCTATGCAGTCTTTCATTTCATTTATGAATTGTTTAAGGATATGAGATAAAATTTTTGATGTCAAAGTCACATTCAATAGTATAATATTCTTTATATTATTAACGCTGTTGATATTTAAAACTTAGCATTAAGAAGGAAACAGTTTTTACATTAAGTTAAATACGATTTTATTGGAAACAGAATATTTAATTTTACATATACAAAACTGCATTATTATATTATTCAAAATTAAAATTTTTAAATTAACAAGTAAGTCTAAAATGAATAATTATTTTAAAAATTTAAAGATTTTCTTTTAATCTTAAAACATCTTAAATTTTAAAAACTAATATTTAATTATTATTAATATATATATAAAAATGCATGTTTGTCTGTTGTCTGTTTTGTAAAGACTCCCATATTTTATGACCTCTTGGGACTAAACTGTGCATGGAGAATTCTTGCAACTCTGCAGATAACAAACTATCTATGGTCAAGATTGCCTGAGAAGTTGGAATACTTTGGTATGACAATAGAAATTCCTTCATTTAAATCCTTTTACATCACATTTGAATTCAGGATGATGCTATAATCACACCGATATGGTGTTATTGTGATATAACATCAGGTGATATACAAAACATCACTGATGTGTGATGTTATGATGATTTAACAATGGAAAATATTATAATAGCATCACAATGACATAACATATTGGTTACATCAATGTTAAAATTGAAAACACAAAAAGTAATGGATTCAAAAAGCTATAATCAATGAATGATATGATAAAATGATACTTCTGCATAGTTCATTCTCAACCTAATATCCATAAAGTTTATAAATTCATGATCTGATTCCTCCTTATTGAATCATCCTTCAATTATCCAATTGAGTTTACCATCGGTGTTGGCCAGCCCATGCTAGGCTCTAAAAGTGGCCACTATCAAAATTATTTCATGTAATTTGGCATTTCAGTTTACATAAACTAATTAAAATTTTCTTATTACTAGCAACAATAGAGCAAATTTATTTATGGATAAAAGAATTTTCATATAATTTATAAAGTTATTCATTTAGAATAAGATAAAATTATTGTTTGTATCTTTAAATGTCTTTAGCCTAATTGAAGAACATTTTTGAAAGATATAATAGATAGATAAAAGATATGTATATCACTGATATATTCAAAAACAATCAATTACTCATATCATTAAAGCGGTGATAGAACACCTGAATAAAGATAGTTTTTGTGAGGTCCCAGTACTGTAAAAAAATTGTTATGATATAAATCAGAAAATATCAATTATTATAAACAATATACATTCATTGATATATGTGAATTGTGATTAGTTAATCAATTTATGATGAAATGGTTTCTTTGTCAAAATGAAAATTATCTTCAGAAATAAAAAAACAGATAAAAATTAGTGTAGTTTATTAAAAAATGAAAATCTATAAAACAAGCATTCATTCTAATCACTGGAACAGTGATGATTTAAATACATGAAAATTATTGTATTTCAGAATAAATCAAAATTTAATCATCCTCAATATAATTGACTTAAAACAGATAAAAAGCTAGATATTAGATATACAGTGGTATCTTTACATACAAACTTTTTCATATCCCATTTTGGCCTCTAAATACAAACTTATTCTCAAGATATGAACTGTGATGCATTTTAATATTATATTTGCAAAATATTTTCTTTGAGTTTTGTATCAAAATATCTATTATTTTTTGAAATATGCATATATAACTGTTAATGTGATAAAGACCACTTATTCTTGACAATATTAAAGATCTACATAATATTTACTAGTTATATCATTAGTTTGTTAACTAATTTTTAACTCTCAACATGAATTAAAGCCTAAGAGACAAAAAGAAGCAATTGATGATAAGAATTTAAAACCGAACTACAAAACCAGTCATAAGAAAATTTTTTTTTATTTAATGGAAAATGATTTTTATATAAAGCATGTAAAACCAAAGATTTCAAAAATAAAAATAATAATTATACAGAAGTGCATATTTTTTTCAAAATTTTTAAATCTGGGAATGGATTAATTCATTTCTTATAAGATAAAATGGAAAACTGAGTTTCAAGATATAAACTTTTCGAGTTACGAACCACAGACAGGAAAGAATTATGTTCACAAGTCAAGGTACCACTGTACTTGAAAATTAACAATACATTAAAAATTATCCGATAAGTGAAAGAACAATCAAATGTTATTAATATACTGGGAAATTTTTTGAAGTTACAAAAGAAAGACCTTCAAAAATCATATTGTTTATTGATTTTTGGAGAGAGAAATTTTGGTAAATTGGACAAGAAAAATTAAAAATAAAATTTGTAAACTGAATACTAATATGTAGTTTAAAACATCATTCTGATCATTAAAAATTTAGTTTTGAAATCTATTATATTTAATTGAATTTATTTTAAACATACAATATAATATATTAATATTTTATTTAATTTCCATATATTTTTGTTATGTTTAATGGATAATGCTGGAAAGTACTTTCTTGGAATTAAGATTCTTCTATCAAATAATTGTCTATATTATCAAACTGTCTTCCATTATTATCTTGTAAAAATTATTTTGTTTTCTATATTAAAAATTATTCTTACGGTTCAATCATCCTAATTACTAATGCGTGAGCTTCCATATGATGAATGGGCAGAAATAATTTCTTGCAATCTTGTAAAAGACTTTTAGTATAATTAAGTCCAACAAAGAGAGATTGTGACAAACCAGGTTTAACTGTTGTTGCAATAGCAGAAACATCCTATAAAATTATTAAGTGAATTTTTATTAAATAAAATTTAAATTAATAATATAAATTGGAAAAAAAAACAAAACTATGAGTAAATATGAATAAAATCAATTTATTACTGTGTAATAAGTAAATCAATTTTTGACTATTTTTAGTATACATAATGCTCTAGCACAATGGTCTCAAACTGGTGGCCCATGAAATACCAGTTTGAGACCATTGTGCTAGAGCATTATGTATACTAAAAATAGCACACAAAGCAATTTTGTATGCCTATGAAGATGTTTTAGTATTTGTTTAAATTCATGTTACAGTCAGAAAATTATTACAATTTAATATTAATAAAATTATTTTATAATCTAATAATTACATAATGTTACTTTGATATCTTTGTAAGAAAAAATAAAAGTAATTATAAATAAATATTTTCCTTTCATTGTAATTTTGTTTAAAAATATTCAGCCCTTCATTTCCTTTTGATTTGTGCATTTCATTTGATCTGTAAAGCAATTTGAGTTTGAAATCACTGCTCTAGCAGATTCCAATAATATACAAATTTCATTCAAATCTGATTTTATGAGATCATTTTGATATCAGATATTTAGTCATATATGATTCAATATCAAGCATTTTCAATAAGCTTAATTCATATAAGGTTTCAACAATATATATATAAATTTAATTCAGCTCAAGTATATTATAATATTTATGCAAGTTATTTTCCCAAATATATAGCTTATTTCTTAATATGTGAATGATATTGAACTGATATTGATCATTTTCAATTAGCTTGGTTCTGTAATAATTCCATATTTTTATATATGCTAATACATATACAACATATGTTATCAAGTATATTACATATGTAAATTTTATCTAAATAGAATAATAATTACTTATATTATCATGCTGATGAATGAACAAATCGAATTCATATATGTTTTATTCCAAGTAGGAATGGAAAAGGTCAAAAAAGTTAATTATTAATACATATTATTTTATGATTTCGGTTTATTTTATTCATATTTTATTTTCCTTCCCCTGATCTTCTGCTCTATTATTTAATTTATTTTTCATCCCTTCCTATTTATTTTTATCTTCAGTAAAACATGCTGCATTCAAAGAAAAAATAAATGTAAAATGTCATTTTTTACTTATCTTATATATAATTTATTTCATTCAAATACAATTTCAACAATAAACTCAGATATACTGCTTTATACGAATAATCAAATCAGTAAAGCTCCAAAGCAGGTCAAAATAAATGAGAAACATAATTATAAAAAGGAGAAAAACTCGAAATAAGATAGCCATAAATAAGTTAGAACATGATTCAATAAATAATGCATAGGAAGTGATGTGTTAAAAATTGTTTAAATTATTCTTACAAGTTAGATATTTTAATGATACTTAATATATTGTTATATTAAAGGCTTTTATTCATTGTCATTATTATAATTATTATTTTAAAAATTTTATATAATTTAAACATTATTTAAATTACATAACATTTTTAAAATGTTAAATTTTATTATGCATGTTTTATATGTGCATAATGAAATTTAATATTATATTCTGTCATTATATTTATGTGATATATAAAATTATTTTAGAAACTATTATTATAGTTATGATTCATAGTAACTATGGTTATCCATCAACTCATACATTTTGTTCTCATATGTAGTTGCTATGATGATGTAATTTTAAAGCTTGTTATTTGAATAATTTGATGTATTCTAAATGTTTTGAATTGCTGATGAGGGCCATAACAAGGCCGAAGACACTTCTTAGCAAAATTTTTTATTATTTTCTTGAATATGATATGTTTCTTATTTATTTTTATTTACTTTACAGTTTTAATGACTTGGTTACTCAAATACAATTTAGGCAGTTTTGGATTTTTTGTATTGTATTTTAGAATATCCACCTATCATAACAATCAATAAAATCAATTTTAGTCAAAATATATTAATTAATTCATATTTGGAAAATTCAAATTACTCACTTTATTTAAATATATCTTAAGTGTATATCAAAATTCCATCTTATGATATGTTTGCAAATATATTGCATATATATATATTTTTTAAGTTTATATAAACAGATTTTTATATTTCAATATATAAAATATTTGTAATATAATGAAAATCAATCTTTAAATTATCTTTTATTTAAATAACAGACAAAACAATTCTATTCACATATTAAATAAAATAAAAACATATACCTTTAAAGTTATATTACTTTTTTCCAATGCAGACTGAACAACCTGGTTAATGTGATTTTCATGTAAATATTTTGCAAAATGTGGAATTATTCCTCCATTACTAAAAAATGATGAAAAAAAAAATCATCATTTAATTATAAAGGAAACATTTTAAATTATGTTAAAATTTATGGGTTTCATAAATCTTTGATACAATGAAATCAGCACAGATTGATGTATGATGTTACATAAATACTATGCAAAAGAATTGTGAAAAATTTTATCTATTTCTAAGATATATTTGACTTTACTTAAGAATGTTTAATGCAAGAAAGGCAAGCTTTTGAGCTTAGATCTACATTTTATTTTTGATCAATATCCTTTCACAATATTTAGTCTAATCTAGATGGCAATTAATAGGTGACGATTTTCACTCTGTATTTCGGATTTGGTTCTTTTCTATTTGAATAACACTTAAGCCACTTATACAGAACATTTATGCCATGACTTAAAATAATGGAAAATTTTCTCCTAAGCTTTTCATTTTATCTGAGTCAAAGTGAAAAGTTATTTTTTCCTTTTTCAAGTCCAAAGAATGAGAACAAATTTGAGGAATATAAATTTTATAAATAAATTTATAGAGTTGGCAATTTTAAATTGTTTCGGAATGAACTAGTTAGACTTTAGATACATTTTTTAAATCTCTTATAGCGAAATACATGTTTATTACATTTTGCCAATAATAAATTATTTTAAAGTTTTTATTTATGTATCGATCTATGCTAATTTCATTACAACTATATTTTGTTTATTTCTATGGTATACTCAAGATGAAATTGGTGTTGTGAATAAAGTGATTCTCCAAGGACGTTTCCAAATTCATCGACGATAGCAGCACCGGTATCATCACAACTAGTTTCAATTCCGAGAACTGTCCTCACCAAATATCTTTTATTTTGAATTGATAATTTAAATATTTTGCCATATCTTGTCAATCGAAAACAATTGAATATTTTAAACATTAATACACTTTGATATATTATTCGTTATATTTTTAAATAAGCAAAAAATTCACTTAAAACTGCAAAAACAAAAAATTTCATGAATCCACATGTGCTATGTTTACTTCTGAAAAAAGCGAAGCGACATCTATAACAAACATGAAATATTCATGCTTAAAACAAACTGTTAATTTATTTCTTCTAAAAGACGATAAATAATTTACTACAAAATTACAAAAATTATATACTTTAATCATTTCTATTGATATAATATTTTGTTACTGGTAATTACTGGTTACTGGTAAACTTTTTTCTTGGATTTTGCCAATAATTTAATATAGTTATTAATTTAATTTTATAATATAGATAAATACTTTAAAATAATTAATTAGTAAATTAGTATTGAAGTAAAATAATATATGATTTCTATTATGCCATCAGAGCTCGTTTTGTTTGTTTACTTAACACGCACCAGAAGAGATACTAAAAAAAAAAAAAAAAAAAAGACTTCGGTCTGGCACGGACGTCTCCAACCGCATTCCTGGAATGTGCAAGTCGTATTAACATTTTTCTTGTATACTGTTATTCTTAAATAAAAATGTTTCAAAACGATATGTGATGTCAAAAGTATGGGATCAGGATTAACTCAAGGAATGATATACGTGAAAGAAAATGTCTAATAATAGTAATATTCGATCTCCAAAAGAATTCTATTTTAGAGGACTGGCCGAAATGGATCAAAAGATACAAATTATACTGTGAAATAATGGACTTTATTGTAAACCAAATAAGCACCAATGTGACTTTGTTATTATAGGCCTACCAGATGGGGGAAACAGCGTAAGAAATTTAAGACTCTTTCAAACTTGTGGACGCCAATAAAAACAATTACGATAAAGTTGTAGAGCTGATTCAAGAAAAAATTCATTGCATCACGTATGTGCTATGTTCTACAATCGATAATAGAAAGAGGGAGATTCGATAGACGAATACGTCACGGTTTTTCACACTCTTGCAAAGTACAGTATTGCGGGTTCGGTGATAGTCGTGCGACCCCGGCTCCACTTGGTGGACCCGGGGTCGCGCGACTACCACCGAAAGTGGACCCGGGTTCGCGTCTCGGGTCCAGCATCTCCTGAAAAGTTTTTTCGGTTTTCCGATCCGGTCCGGCGATTCCCGTCCTTCATCATCCAGTCCTCTCCACGGGTATGTATGCAATCCGTGGTTGGAATTGGCTCCACCCCTTAATAATCTCACTGTTTGGAAAGAGGAGTAAAAAAGTATTGCGAATTCAAAGACTTGTACGACAAATTTATTTCGCAACAAGATTGCAAATGATATTAGAGATCAGAAGATGGCAGGAAAATTTTAACTTCATAGTGACTTGACTTTGGTGACGGCAATCGAGCAGATCAAGGTACAAGCCTAGAAGTTGAACAAAGCCAATCAACCAAAAAGCATAAATCGTATCGACACCAGAAAATCGAAAAAAGACAAATTTTGGAAAAAGAAGAGAGAAGATAAAAGCAGGAACAGAAACGAAATCAGATTAAAACAGTATCACTCGACAAATATTTAAAGGAGTGCGAAAAGTGAGGTGGTGACCCTCATTCATATAATGTCTGGGCAACTTATCATAAATTTAAAAAGATTGGATATTATGCCAAAATCTGTCGCAACAGCACAATACAAAAAGTCGACAATAAAGAAGATTAGTTCATTGCCACGATAAATGCAGCTACGAATCGACTGGGACGATAGGAAGCAGCCGTCGAAATTGTAAATTCGAAGATCAACTTCAAGACAAATATAAGATCAAAAACAATTTGCATTTCAGACACTACATTTTATGATTATTTTTCTGATATCAAATTGCAGAAGCCTGAAATGCAGTTGTTCAATGCGAACAAACTTGAAATTGGCAGCCATTAGGATTATTTCGAAGAAAATTGAATAACGAGGCAAATCAAAGCTAACAGAAATTTATGTCGTATGGGATTTGGGACAATTAGTATCTGAATTTTCATTCATATTTGTGTGAATGTATTAGTTAAGAAATATAAAACATTATTACTTTTAAGATTGATTACGTTGAGCAGATTGAACGGTTTTAAGTGAATACTGTAGATGAGTTGTAACGGCAGTGATTGACGTATCTGCTGAACAGCAAGTAGACGGGCTGCGATTATTAACACATCAATTGCAAAAGAAAAAAAATATCCTTATGCATGTGGACTTTTGATCATCCTATATTATAAAAAATTGCTTAAAATGTTTTGAAATTTTAAAGGAATATATAATTATTTTTGCTATTTTATTAATTTTTTTTTTCTTACAGATGTAAAATATATAAAATAATTAAAATTAATGAAAAATTTTAACGAATTAAATCGGTCTATAAAATTATATCTAAAAAATGACATTTCATCAAAAAATTTCAACAATTGTTACATAATAATAACAACAATTAAATACTTTAAAGAATGAAAAAATCTAAGAAAAATAAATTATTCTATAAAACTTTCCGTGTTTTGTGAGTATTAATATTTATTAAATTATTTAACATCACTAAAATGTATCAGCTTTGTGAATTTTATTACTACTTATATCAATAAAAATAATTAAAAATAAATCAAAATTATTTTAAAATAAAATGAGTCATTATTAATTATTATTATTATTATATACAATTATAAAATTAAAATTAAGATATTAACTATTAATTTACAGCTTTTACAGTTTTGTAAATGCTTCAAATTATTTTGATAAAAAAGGTTAATTTTTATAATTTATTTTAATAAATTA
This sequence comes from Androctonus mauritanicus, assembly GCA_011317285.2. Lineage (NCBI taxonomy): Eukaryota > Metazoa > Arthropoda > Arachnida > Scorpiones > Buthidae > Androctonus > Androctonus mauritanicus. The sequence goes on along the minus strand of WUQG02450556.1, from coordinate 806 downwards.
CTAAAATTTACTTTTTTTAATAAAATTATTTAATAAAAAAATAAATTTTAATAATTAAGCAATAATAATAATAATAAAACAAAATAGTAGAAGATTTGCAGAAATTGAAGAACTGGCTATTCAAAGGTGATTATTACTATCTGTATAAATAATAATAAACTTTATCTTCCATCTCCTCTCGAAGGAAGACAAGTTGACAGTTCAAAATTCAAAGAAAGGCTAACGTATAAATTCTAAGTAACGCACTATAAGTATATAAATAAAAGGAATAAAAAAATTATTTTCTAATCTGTTTACTAATAGATCCTATCCGAGAATGCCAGAACAAAGAATAAATCTGGAGAAGAAAGAATTTCCAATGAAGGTCTTGATAAGAGTAGATCCCAATTATATTCTCTAAACAAAAGGAAAATATAATTTGTGTTTAATATAATTTTATATGTTAAAAATTTCATAAAAATTATACGTGAACTATCAGTATTATATAACAGATTTCTTACGTTTTTATGAGGATCATCCAGCGTTGCCAGACGCCCCGGATTTTGCGGGACGTCCCGCTTTTTGAGCAAAAATAGATTGTCCCGCGCGGGACAGCTAAATTCACGAATTGTTCAAAAATTTTGTTGTGTTTATAAAATTATTTTTTTGTGTTTATAAAATTACCAAGTTATTATTTTTCATAAAATTAAATTTTAATAATAGTTCGTCAATTAAATTCATTTTTTTAACCAGAAAAATTTTTCTCGATATTAGCGGTAAATATTTTAGAAATTATTGCTGATTTATGTAATAAAATAGCAATTATA
>WUQG02450545.1:0-12948 GCA_011317285.2 Androctonus mauritanicus | reverse complement strand
TTTGTAACACATTTTAAAATAAATGATTAATAATTTTAACACTAATTCCTATAGAAATAGGAATTTCAATTCACATTATCCTTAAGATATAAGTTATGATTTTCATCTTCCTATTACACAGTCATTATATTAATTTTAAATTAAAGGTCACAGCAAAACTATCTCACTTTGAATTGATACCTATGAAGCATCAACTGGTGAAGCACCCCCTACATATCATTCCACTGCTAGAAGTTGATTTACACAGACACTCTTTTAAAATACGTTAATCAAGTCTTATACAATTTGAAGTGCTTTATTTCTTTAATAAAAACAAAAAAAAATTATCCGTTTCAATAATTGTATTCATTTAATTTTAATGCTTAAAATAATAGATTTGCTTCTCTTTAACAAAATTTCTGGTCCTGAAAAGAGTCATTTTTTTATTGTACTGAACATTTACACTAAATATTCAATGTCAGATAACTCTGTGTCCAAATCAGTCGAAGTGCCTACAGTACTAATTATCAAAGGAGGTATGTCTACATCAAGGAGACCGTCCAAAATTTTTCCTCAGTTTTTTTAACATGAGTGATGCAATCACTCCAAGTTTCTGGTGAAATAGTTTTTATTACTTCTTCCATGAGCATTTTAACATCAGAAATCTTCCAAGTAATATTTCACAGTGCCACATAACCTTTTATTTGGCTCCAAATCAGTTTAATTGGATTTAACTCACAGTGATAAAGTGGCAGTTGTAGAACAATATGACTGGCTTCTGCAGCTAATTTATCTATTTTATAGCCATCAAATCTGTACCGGTAAGAATTAATTTCTAACAATTTGGATTTTATCATATCTGGTTGCCAATCAATGCATTTCATAATCAACCAGGCTTGGTCGGAAGTTTTTATTCTTTAACTGAATGGTTAAAGAAATAAATTCATAAATTAAATCCATTCAGCATTATCTAATAAAATAATGCTAAATGGATTTAATTTACGAAGAAAATTTCTAAACCATAACTCAAAATATTCACCATTCATTTCTTCGTGATAATTGTTCATCTTTTTGGATCAAAAAACCACGATCAGCACCTTCCACAAAACTTTGTATGCTGCCAGCATGTAAAATGATGAGATGTTCTGCCCCACTTGGATTTTTTAAACCAATAAATAATCCCTTCAGAAAGGCATCATGAATGGATTTGATGGTTTTATCCTGCCAAACAGTATTTAAACAATGGCTAGCATTACACTAGGTCTCATCCAAATAATAAATGCTTCTATTTTCCATATAGAATGCTTTAATTTTTTTGAGCTACTTATGGTGCCATGAAATAATATCATGTCACTCTATTAATGCAGAATTAAGAGTTCATTTATCGTATGAAAATCCAAGATCACGGAGTAAATGATGTAATGTTGATCACAATATTGTCAGCAAAGTCTCATCATTGTTTATATCAGTCACTAATCGATCTAAATTTGGACATTCATTACAAAGAAAATATTCATGTACCTTTCTACGGATTGCCAATTTAGTAAAATCATCATACCTGGTTAAATGATCAGTTAAACCAACTTGACTTTGTGGTTTCTTCGGTGTTAACACTTTGCCTGTCATCTTCACTTCCCTCCTTATTCTGAAGACATGCTATGGATATGTCGCAGGGAAATGATGAAAATGGAAATTTGATCAAATCCCTAAGGTAGATGATCAATTCACGGAACCTGTTGAAATATCAACTCTGTGGGGTGATTTCCTTAAAGAAAGTAAGTGATTTGATCAAATCCCTTAACTGTTTTAGTGAAAAGATAAAATAACCAAGTCAGGACTCGCACAGCTCTATGTTTCGCTTGTTACTACTTCCCTTTACCTCACACATTAATAACATTGTGGGGATCGTATTAGATATTAAAAATAATTTATACCAAATTGATACCTCAGTTGGAATTATAAAAGATTGGCTACCTAGAAACGCTCTTCAAATAGCTACTACAATATTTACCGAAACAGTTCCACGGACTAACCTAAGTCTGCGTGAGATTGCAGGAAAATTATCCTTATTTGGAGGTCAAGGATTTAAGAAGTGTTCCTGTGAACAATCCAAAATACAATGTAAAATAAAAAGATGTGTCTGTAAAAAACGTAACGTACTTTGTAACTCGGGATGCCACAAATCAACATGTTTTAATAAAAATGAATGAACATTATTATTTATTAATTACATTCACGAAAAATGTTTAAAATTTCACTAAAAATATCCTTTTTGTTTTTAAAAATATCAGCTTAAGTACCTATTTCTTTTGTTAATTAGTTTCGAATAAATAATTTATGTTTCAATGACTATTGTTGTATTACTTACTCTACATTTAATGCATGGTTTACTAAATAAATATTGTTTAATATCTAAACAATATTATTTCATCTTTTCACTAAAACAGTTAAGGGATTTGATCAAATCACTTACTTTCTTTAGGGAAATCACCCCACAGAGTTGTTATTTTAACATCTTCCGTGAATTGATCATCTACCTTAGGGATTTGATCAAATCTCCATTTTCATCATTTCCCTGCGACATATATACTGTATGTCTAATTGTTTGCGCCATACTGTATTCTAACCTAGATGGAATCTTATTGATGGCAGGAATTTCTATATTCGTAATTTTAATTACTATGCTTATATCATTTGCTCTATCTCGGTTCACTTCTTTGGTAAGTACACAGATTTTCTCTTTTCTTATAATTTGACTAAATTATTTACAAACCTTTTTTTCAGATTTATGCAAAATTCCCCGAAATTGTCAAGATAGCTTCCGCCGATCTACTGTTGGAAACGAAGTTGAAGGTAAAATGAAATAAATTATTTTGTTATAAATTTTCTAAATGTTACTAATTAAAGGTTTTACTCGAAAGATTTTAACTTTCACGAAGATATTCGGAAGAACCCCTATTGGAATTAAGGTTGGTGGAATGTTTTACATGAAGAAGAATTTCGTGTTGAGAGTAAGTATTTTTTAATTGAACTTAATTGAAACTATTGTTAATTTATACCAAATTAATTATAGTTAGTTTTAAAAATAATCAGTAGACTATGATATGAATTTCAGTTAACTTAGTTGAGGATTTCTACAAATCGTAAAATTTCGTAAAATATTGATAACTTGATCTAATGATTCCACGTAAAATTATACACAATTTAGAAACCTACGTTTTGATGATTATTATTTGTAAATACGGTAAATAGTTACGTCAAACATGAAATAACTTCAAATATCCTTGATAAAATATTTGATGTTATTTCATGCTAGACGTGAATATTGTTATTTTAAAAATTATAGAACTAAAATTTTTATGTATATTTTGCTGGTTATTAGTGCCATGTATTCAATCTTTTCGATATTGATAAAGTTGTTTACAACAAAGAAATCACATTGTACATTAGATGAGCTTTATAAACTATAAAGCGGATTCTTTACATTTAATTGATTAAAGATGATAAAAATCTTAAATTAGTTTTTTTCGGGAATTATAGTATTAATATAGATCAGGTGGAACCCGGCTTCATCCAAAGAAAGGAAATCTAATCTCTCATGTTTCTCATTAAGGAGTAGTTTCGTTCGGTAGAAAGACTTACAAGGGCAAAACAGTAATAATCTATTTTGCATGCATTCTTATATTTTTGATAATCAATGAAGTTTTCTGTTAAGCAGACTTTCCCAGCGCTTTTTAGTATAAATTGTTTGTTTGATTTTCAACAGTTTCATAATCATAACTTAGTAAATCTGAGGAATGTTTTATTGTTCTAATGTACAGTATTTGTATTTCTCCATATTTTTTCTATTTGTGTTTATTATTGTTTCATTGAGAGTAGTAACTTCCCACAAAATATTATCGATGATTAAGATTATTGTTTTTATACCTTTCTAATCGTGAATCTTGAACAAGTACTCAAAGTCAAATGTGAGAATCCCAAATTATTGAAGGTATAAATAATTGTGATTGCTATTATTAAATAATTATTAACATATATTATTTTGTTCAAAATGTATTATTTTATTATGCTATAGTATCTTATAATTTCATATTGGAGACAGTATTTTCCCGAAATAGTAATTAATTTTTTTCTGGAGATGCTCTTTCAAGAATTTCCCTTTCGGAAATTCTCGGAAAATTCGAAATTGTAAAAAATATATTTGTGTTTAGTAATGATGTGGCAGAAAAACATGCAAAATGGAAACAAATAATATTTGTTTGTTTTATATTTGAATTTTTTATTTAACCTTTTATTAATCTTGACTAAAACAGACCACATTTCAGTAATATTGGAAAACTAATCGTTTTTATAATTACTGACATATTTTTCAGAAAAATGGCTTTTCGATACATACAAACAGTCTGTTGGTTTAGCTGATAAACCAGCGGTTGGCCACCTTTGCAGACTTAGAATGGTCTGGCCTTTGCCACCATGATCGCGAATCAGGTTGTGACAGACTTGCAGATTGATCACCACCGGCTTCACCATTTTTCGAATCAACCAATAGCATCTGCGTAAATAACAACCATTAAGAGCTGATGTATAATACAACTGGTGAAAGATGGCCACTCATTATTTTTCTTTACTCGCTATTATAGCTGTTTCGTCTGCAAATAGTTCAAAAAATAATAATTTCCTAATTTCTATCAAAAATATCTTCTCTTTCCATATCAGATGCCATTTGCTTTATCCATCTTTTTTTCGAATCTTCGTGCGACTGGTGGTGACAAAGAAAATACATACGTAATTTCGTTCACTATTACTAAAAATAAATTAAAAATATCGTAACTAGATGATAGTTAATATGAAAATGGTTGTAAAACTATAAATCAGAGTTTATCAAAGTTGTTTGATTGTGATCCATTGAAAGAATCATATTTCATATTGTCACCCAACACATACGTGATAAATGAAAGACAACTTTCGATTGAACAACTGTGATCATTTATTTGTTGTTGATAATGTTACATACTTGTAACTGATGCTACGTATTGGTACAAATACCGCTTTAATAGAAGATTTAATTAATAAGCTATTTTCCAAACATTTTTGTCCATTAATTTGCTCGTCACCACCTATTTTATTTCGTGACTCACCAAGAGGACACCATTTTCAATTCGAGAAATCTCGCTATAGATCACTGATGCCAATCTTTTCGACTACGGGGTCTATATTGAAAGTTGTATACGTTGCGCGGTCACACACTATACTTGAACAAGATTGGTAAACTAATAAATATAAATAAAAAGATTAAAATTTATTAGTTCAAAAATCACAAAATTTTCTAAATATTTCGTAATATATTTCGTTTACTAACTTGGTTCGATCATACTTTAAAATTACATTACGATACTATCATATGAACAAAAACAAAATAATCTTCATTTATATGCGCTCAGAAATTTTTCGTTATATAAACTATAAATGTTCCTTGAAAATCCTGCTAGGCGAGAATTTGTACAACACAAGTCAAATTTCCGTTAATCCCTACAATACCATCCCCGACTGATTTCAGAATATACAATTTCTACATAACAATGCCTAAATAAACTGTATGCGATATAAAATATTTCTAAATAATTTATGCAGTGTGCTTAAAATTATTACTAGTTACATAAACAATAAGCTGTTTTATAATTTCATTTTGTCCAGTTCAAACAGCCGAACAAAACTTCAACAATCGCTAGAAACTTCTTAATAATTATGCATTTAAACGATCTGTAAATTAAGGCATAATGGTAAATGAAAAGTAATTTTTCTATCTTTTGAAAACATTGCAAAAGGTTAACATTCTGACACATTCCAATGAAACGCTTGATGTGTTTGAAGTGATGTACAAGATGTAATGCCCGAAATCTAGCCAATTCGCGAAATAGTCATAAATTCTCGTAAATTTCGGGCTTTGGCCAAACCTAGAAGTGGACAAGCACTGGCCATAACATATAGATATATAGCTAAGCATTACACTAAAATAAAATTCCTATAAGCAAGAATTTTCTTCGTATAAGGCGAAAACTATTAAATAATGTTTTAGTCAAGTGAACATTTATAAAGTGTGTCTTTGTAAGAAAGGGTATTTAAGTATGTACTACCTGTATAATATATGCATAATAAGTTATTAAGTATTGTATTAAAATATGCATGTATAAATTCAAAAACCTAAATATAAAATTAAAATTTAACTTTCTTTTTACATTTTTAACTAAGTGTTAAGTAAGGTGCCACACTTTATTTATATTATTGTTTATTATCATTAATATATTTGTTTATTTATATTATTGTTCGAATATTTTTCATATACATGATTAAAAAAGTTCGTTTTTAAATTTTACATAAGAATATTGTGATCGTCCATCAATTTTAAGCAATTTGCATAAGTTCAGAAAACATAAAATGTTCTTTAAATGATATATTTTATCATTAAAATGCAACTATATTATCTACAGCTATCCCTCTTATCAAACGACTTTCTACGACACCGTTTTGCTTTAACACGAATTCAATATTGCGGAAATCCTCATATAACATGGTGTTTCTACAACACGGTTTTTACTTAACATTTTATATTTACTCTCAAAACATTTTCATTAATTTTTGTAAATCCATACTAGGGACGCACAATACACACAAAAATGCCATCATTGGGAAATACTTTGCTAAAATTAGTCATAAACGCAGTTTCGCTAGCTGGCATTGAGAGGAACGATAAATGGTCAATTTTTGGTTGTGATTTGAAGTTGAGTTAATTGAAATAATTTTGAAATTGAGTTATTTTGCCACAATTGAATGTTTTGTATTCGAAACGTTCAGTTCTAGGATAAAAAATAAGATCTTACTCTTCAATAGAGGAATATGAAAAAGAAAAATAAGTTTTTTATTCATAATTTTTTTTGGTTATATGTTAAGGAACGACTTTTTCCTATGGAGTAAAAGAAACACAGTTAATTAAAATTCTGATTCCTTAGATGAAATATATTTATTTTCATTTATTCGAAATGCCACATCAAAAAAAAGATACACTGACGTTAGTTAAGTAAAGTATAATAGCCATCTTGTTTGTAGTAATAGAAACTTTGTTGGTTTTTCAATGGGTGATGGTAAAATTTAAGGAAATACATGCGGAATGTTTTCACTCTGACAGATCATTTTAGACCAGTTTCCCTTAATTCTCGAATATCTTCCACTGCAATATTTATAATTAAATTTATTATATATTCAGTTCACACTATCTTTCGTGATTTTCTAACGATTCCTAAATTTTAGGTTCGGAAATTGATATCGATAGAAGCAGAGATATCATAAGATCAGGATTCACAAATAAACAATCAGTCAGGATCATATGATTGGAAATTAATACCATCTTTCGTTTTATACATGCAAAACGGAACAGATATTATATTTCGCTCATTTATAAACGAAAAGGAATGTGAATAATTTCTCGTGTACAGTCAGTTTGGCTTGAAATAAATAAAGGATACGGATTTTATTGAAGAAATCCATTTTATAATTAACAAAACCATCGTTATTAAAAATATAACTGAAATTTAGCTGCATGTTTCTTATTCGGATTGTTCATAACTGAAATCAGTAAAATCCAATTATTTCGAATAAGAATTTTAAATAATAATAATTGCAGTTTTAAATTCTGCAGATATAAATATTGAATTATCTGTAAATATTTACGTAAACCGGTGATGATCACTTGGTTTTGAACAACCCCAACAAACCAGAAAATATCGAATATATGGCACTGGTAATCTGGAAAAATACACATACAGAGTATAACAATATTACTCGAAGTATTTCATTTTACGTTTACAAATGTAAAAGTATTTTCAGTTGAAAAACATAAAAATATTAAAATTGAAGTTTATCTTTAACACTATATTCATAATATTTAACATACTTACTCGCATCAAGAAGTTCTTCTTCACATAAAACATTCCACCGATGTCAATTCCTATCGGAGTTTTCCCAAATCGCTTCATGAAGTTCAAAATCTTTCAAATAAAAATTTATTGTTAATATTTATAAAAGTTTCGTGTTTAAAATAATTAGAGTTAAATTACTTTGAGTTTGGTTTTCAACGGCAAATCAGCGGAAGATATTTTGACAATTTCAATAAAGTTTCCGTACAGCTGTGAATAGAATCCGGTTATTAATTAAATTTTAATTAAAAGTTAAAAATATTTACTTACCAAAGAAGTGAATCGGGAGAGGGCCAACGACATACTTAGAACGAAAACAGTGATTGTAAGTGTTATGAGTAAACTTATGATAAATAATATCCCGTCTAATTGAAGTACAGCACAAATAGCGAAACATTCCATGTAAATGCCAACACCGTACAGGACAGGACTATAAATTTCGGTAAAACGATTCAGTTCCTGCAACCAGTACCATAAATCGTAATGCCTGTTTATCAGATCTTCTATCTTCTCTTTTAAAAATCTTTCTCCCTTTTGAACTTTATCAAAGATATTAGATAAATTTGTGAATCGCTTAGAAAGGAAGATGAAAAATATAATGAAAACGAGAATAACAGAATACAATTGTCCTAAACCGTAGATGAATAACAACGTCATATTCAGATTGCACAACAAAAATTCATTTTCCGATTTTGCCATCATTTTCAATGATGGATAGAGAAACAGATCAACTGCAGTTATTAATAAAATTAGATTAAAAATTATTATTATTAGCATAATCGTGGAAAGCTTTTTCATAAGACTTAGCATTTCTTCCTCTTCTCTGTCATATCCGTTGGTATTTCTGGGTAGATAAATGATATTTCGCTTGAAGAAACTGAACTGATAAGCTAAGAAACAGTAGATAATAATGATAATCAATTTAATAAAAATTTTTTGCCTTCCAAAGAAATTATCCCATCCAAAACAAATAACAGGGCAATTCGTTATTTGAGCAAGAAATAATATTACGTTCGACCACATGAATATCTCGATGGTGGTTTGATAGTACCAGTATAGTTTAGAAACATAACTTTTCCTCTTTTCCCATATCTTGCAGTCACAATCCAATAGAATCATTCCAAATATATTTGAAGTGTTCAGCACGGGTCGAAGTAAACATACTACGCATAAACTCCAAGGTGCGGATATTGAATACATGGTGTTAAATACAATTAGTGTCTGATTGCATCAAATCTGCGAAATATCAATCGAATCTTCAGTTTATCAGCTGTCTTCTTAGATATAATACATTTACTTTGGACAATCGAAATTTCCCTGTTACGATTAGGAACTAATCGTTGTCATATGATGTACACGTGTTCCATATTGGAATATCATTAAATTATAATCTTCCTATTATTATTCATTAACCATTTAAATAAAAATTAAAATTCATGAAATTTTTATGACGGTCTTTTATCATTCTCGTCGCTTGATTAAAATTCCCTAGATTCCTTTAATTGTTTGAATAGCGTTTATACTTGACGGATATCCATTATGTTAATAAATTTAATTTGTTTTTCTATTATTAATTCCATCTATTGATTGATATTCATTATGCCATTTCAAATATTTGTCTATCATTTTATTAACAATTTATTGATTGAAATCCACTATATTCCTTAAATTATCTAGAATACTCATGTATTTCATGCTCTATCGAATGATACGAAAATCTTATACAAGTGTAGAAAAATCTGTAAATTCCCTACAAGGAATCATTTAGTTATTTTAACTATATAAAACTATATGTACAACGTAGAATCGTCCTAATTATATCATTATTTATGTCTACTGTAATGGTGGCATTTATCAAAAGAGTAATTGTAAACTACAAACACTACTTCTAGCAAAACATTCTGTAATAAACTGCATAGATTTTGTAGGAATTATCTTTAGACAAATTTTTATCATGTTCACTAATCATGTACTTCCTCTCTTCTCGGGGAATTCTCCTAATAGTTAAAAATAAACGTTATTCTTTTTTTTATTACTCTTTACAAATGAAGCTATATAATGGTTATTGAGGATTTTCTACACACATATTTTTTTAATTCAACATAAGTTATAATGATTTATTCCCAATGTTATTTCTACTGATCTATATATAGTGTGTCCGTAAATCATGGTGCACATTTGACAGTTCACAGGTAAGTAACGAAACAAGATAGAAGTGTGAAATCTTCACAAAATAAAAGGAAAACTCTCCAAGTTTCTTACGTATTCAATGCAATTCGATGTGCCCTACACACATCTAAACGACACTCAAGTTCTTCCCGCACACGGTGTAACAGAGTGAATGACGTCTGTGATTCTCTGTTTTAAATGATTAATGTCGTTGATACGTGCCACATCGGACTGCACTGAACAAGTAAGAAACCTGGAGAGTTTTCCTTTTATTTGGTGAAGATCTCACACTTCTATCTTGTTTCGTTGCTTTTCTGTGACAGGTCAAAAGTGCACCATGACTTTACGGACACACTCTATCTTAAAACATAGAATTATATATTAGCATTATAATGTAGAATGGATAATAATTAGATCTAGGTTATATATTATCCTTCCTAGGTATGTAATTTTCAGATAAAATTATAATCAGTTAATTTTTTTATTCAAAATAATACAATTATTCTTTAACATTATTCCGATTCTATTTAATTTAATGAAGCATAAATTTATTCTCAATTTTTCTTGTAAACTTACAACACGAAATTTTAGTTTCTAACCGGTTGCAAAGGTTCCACTACATAACTCCAAAGGAATGAAGTAAAAAGAAAAACTGTTTTCAACAACTGTTTTCAATTTACTGGGTTCTTTTTATTACATCAAAATAAATGAATAATTTATAATTTATCAGGTCAAACTCACCAAATTCGATACGTGATAAAGGATTTTATTTTATAATTTCATTGTTTCATAACTCTATAATTAATTACAGTAGTACAATAATAGTATGAAGTTGAATCAAGTTCATACAGTGTAAACTGTTCCTAAATATTACATTTGTACTCTATTTGCTTAGTACACATAAAGTGATTAGAAGTTATACTCACCATAACCAGTTGCCGAATTTGACACTGCTCAGTTCAGGATTCTGATGAATACTTCAATAGTCAATAGATAATCTATAAACAAACACTTAAATTTGTAAACTAACATATAATGATAAGTAAGAAGTAACTTTTCTATCTTTTGAAAAAATTGAAAAAGTTTTGGTGAAAAGTTTGATGTGTTTGAAGTGATGTAACAAGATATACAGGGTGGTTCAAAACTATATGTCAGAAATGTAAAGGTAGGTAGAGGGGACCTAAAGAAGCAGATTTCGTATAGGAATGTGGGTGCGGAAATGCCGCGAGAGAGAGCTGTTGAGTTTAATGGATGAAAGTGCTTCGATGGCTTGAATCGCCATTCCCCGCACGGATTTTGTGCAACATGCATCGTTACACCAATGCATAAAATGTAACACGAATTTGATCGTGTTACATTTTACATCGAATTTGATCGTATAAAACACATATCTGTTGATTACGGCCATAATTTAATTAACTAGTGATTAATGGACTTTCAAGCGCAATGAATTAATAAATAATATACATAAAAAAGTTAGGGTTCTTCAGTTTTCAGGAGATTATGCAGAGCATTCCTTCCGTTAATGACATCAGAAGAGATGATGATGGATTGGCCACATTTTTATATTTCTTAAGTACAGGCAATATTTTTTGATCTGTTCTATTTAGATGATCAGAAACCCTTTTCAAAATTAAATTAAGTAAGCGGGCAATGCGATTAGAAATTTATAGAAACATTTTTGATCAAATAAAAAACGACATTGTTTTTTATTCTTTATGATAAATACTGTAAAACATTAGATTGATCAAAACTAATTTTAGTTTTTGTCAAACGATCAATGTGAAAAGTATTGAATTATGATGGAACAGTTTAGAATAATACTGATACATAGCTCTGAAAATAACTGTTCAGGATAGGTAAATTACATTTATACTAGATTAAATGTAATACTCTAAATCTGTTAAATGAAAACTGTATTGTAAAAATACCGTATTATATGAGTGTTTTCCGCAATTTTCTAATCGTGTTACAGCCACACCGTGTTATAGAAAATCGTGTTATAACAGGATTACCTGTATAAAAAATCAATAAATAATTAACTCAGCTTATTCCAGCATCAAATGCATATAATTCTTGAAGTAAGGTGGAGTAGAGTAAGTTTGTAAAGGGGATAAGTGCATTTACTGTTTCTTTTTATTATAAGATAAGCGAAATTTTTTAACAAAAATTTTTCAATATTAAATATCATTTGTGTACTCTACATCACTTTATATTTTGTTTTATTTCACTGTACCCCCCTCTCACATTTCAGCAATAATGTTTGTTTGTTTAAAAAAAGGATAACTGTAAAACTAAACAACCTATTTTAATGCGGTAGAAAGCATTTTATAGCAGATTTGTTCATAATTCGGCTCTGATCCCGTAGCCTATATAACTAAACTTTAAAGCGTTTAAAGTTTAGTAACTTGTATGTGCGCTCTTGCCCCGTTGTCGAGGAAAGTTGACATTTTGTACAATTTTGTATCAAAATTAAAATTTACCAGGATAATTGTAGCAATAGTGAATTTGAATTAAACAGTAATAACTGCGCTATGTGATTGGTAACGATATTGTTAAACATTTATACGATAGGTTGAAATACTTGTACTTAAAGATCAACTTTACGAAAACCACTCTGCATTTACCCACTTCACCTTAATTAATAAAATCTAAAAAATGTTGTTTCAATTCATATCAACAATATTGACGGATCACATCCTGTTCTTCAGCTGTAAGTCGGACGGTTAACGTAAGAATTCCCTATATTGAACATAAGCAATAATTTGTAAAAATAATTATACTTACAAATCAATGAACATTCTGCGTTGATGTAGAACCAAGGTCATTT
>WUQG02450534.1:0-12949 GCA_011317285.2 Androctonus mauritanicus | reverse complement strand
ACAAACAGCACATATTCTTACCATCCATCTTCACTCACAGTAGATTCCCTCACATTTGCTACCATATATGCATTAAACAGCCAAGGAGACATCACACTCTCTCTTATCTTACCCCTTGCTCAATTGTAAACCATTCTGACATACCTTCATTTACTCTCATACTTGCAGAACTATTAGCATACATTGCTCTCACTGCCATAAGCAGCTGTTCATTCATACCATATTCTCTCAGCACTTTAAACAGATTACTTTCATTCTCTCTGTCATATGTCTTCTCAACATATACAAAAGCATAGAATACCTTCTTCTACACACAGAGATATTTCTCTATAATTATACACATTGAAAAAATTCTGGTCCACACATCTTCTTTCAATCCTAAAACCACCCTGCACATCCCATATTCTTTGATCAGTCACCCTTTTCACTCTCTCAATCACAATCTTACCAAATACCTTCCCAGATACATTCAGCAAACTTTATACTCCTATAACTCTTGTTATTCACTTTCCCCTTATAGATGGGACAATCACAGATTTAGTTCAATCATTTGGAACCACACTTTTCATCTAGCATAGTTTACACAGGTATTGCAATCATTTTACAATAGATTTCTCACTACATTTCAACATCTCAGTTGTACCCCCATCCATGTCAGACTCTTACTACACTTCAATCTGCTGATTGCACTTGTAATCTCTTTTTTACTGGAATCCTTCTTTGGGGCCATCATCTTACAAGTTAGACCTGATGATGGCTCCAAAGGAGAGTTAAAAATATTAGTCAAATAAAGTAGTTTTGAACTATTTTTTGAATTATCTATTTTAATAATATCTTGTTTTATTTTAATTAGTGGAAAGAGAATAAAATATGTGATATGTGATATTTTAAAAGTGTGCTTCCAGAAAAAGAAAAGTGCTGTATCTCAGCACTTTTCTTTATCTGATATGAAAGTAACATATTTAGTTAATGAAACTCTGGCTACTTATTTTAGAGTCATATGCTTATGATTGGTATCCATTGCAGATACTAATTTTCTTTTATCAAAACTTCTTATACTTGGGTCTGATGGTCTTGTGTCAATAAAAAATCAGAAAGACTTATTAATGAGGATATTATGTCACTTACAAAAAAAATATTTAATGATATTGGAACTTGTAACATTCATAGTTTGCATAATTCCTTCTTGAAAGAAATTGGAGATTTGGAAGATGTTTCAAATTTTATAATAGCAGAATACAAATTTTTTGGCAAATTTTGGAAGATTTTGAAGCAATTCAAGTAAAAAAAGAAAAACTACTTAATCATTGATTCATTAGGGATTTCAATTCTCAGTGGTTGAAAATAGTGTCTGCAGCTGAAAGAACTGTTGAATAAATAGAAGCCCATGAAGAATATTTTATTCACTTTTAGACTGACTTGTAAATCTCAACTGGCAAAGAATTATTATTTCAAAAAATTGTGAAATTTCTTAAAAGCATAACTTTAAGAACTGAATTATTATTCATAATATTGAGTACATGAATTCTTACCAAGTTTACCAGCCTATTTCAATATAACAAATATCTCATTCATTTGTTTCATACAGAATTAAAAACATTGGCTGAAATTCTAATTGGCTGAATTTGTAAAGAAAGCAATAGATGATGTAGATTGATATCACTGTGTTTGAGAAAGAGAATCTCCTTATTATCAAAGAAATAATCATCAGTAATGAAGTCAAGATCAAACTACAAAAGGTAAATTATCTTTTATCATAATTAATCTTAATTAACATTCATTTAGTCATGCTTATCCTGTATATAAAATTCTCAAGATAATTTTATTCAAATTTTGTTACAGATTCTGGGGAAAGAATAATTGTTGCTTTTTTATTGAAATGTTGGAAGTTCTGCAAAAATCATCACTGATTAATAAAAGTTTATTGTCATTATTTAAATGGTTTCAACTAAAAAATTTTCTTTCTTTCAAAAGTAAGATTGATATAGCCTAAATCGGCAGTTCCCATCCTGTGGTTCACAGCCACATTATCAGTGCAGCTGTGATTGATTTGATATTAAATTCTTTGATTAATTTTCCTCTGACCTTCTCTATACTTTTATTGATATGTACATTTTTATAATATATGTATGGTAACTATACATCCTCTATTAAGAGGATAGACCTTTATTTCACTGCTCTGGCCTTTAGATTTATTTTTTTTCTAAAATGGTCATTTGTCCTTTATTTTGTGAACGGAAATAGTAAATTGAATACTGAGACACATCAGATGGTTCACAGAAACATGACAGTCATTTTCTATGACAGTGTTATATTTCTGTGTTATATCACCTGTGAAAAAAATTGAAGAGTAGTGATAAAATGACGTGTCCTGTCAATGTAAATGGATTGGAATTTTTAAATATTTCACAGACAAATACACATTGTTCAAAAACACTTTAAAAATCATTGAATTTTGCTTCTGTCTTCCCAGATTTAATGCTCCAACTGAACTGGTATTTTCATTAGTGAATAATATGTGGACCCCTGAGAAAACCCAATTAAAAGTCAAAACATTGGAAGCATGTATTTATACCAAGTGCAACTTTGACATGATGTATATAGAATTTTATGAATTTTAAAACATTAAAAAAAGTTCATTCTTGTGAAAAATATCAAAATTATTTTTTTAAAGTAATAATATGATTGTTTAAAATCTTGTATTGTTCATTATATTGTAATTGTTTATTATATTTTATAATAAATATTATAAAGGTTTTTAGTTTTAGTGAAACAAATATATGCAATCTGCTTTTTCTTATTATGAAACAATTTCTGATTTGTCCTTTATTGTCTCCTAAAAAATATGGTCACCATATATATACCATAATAACAGAGTTCTGCTTGCTGCAGTAGTGTTTTTTCTCTTAGCTCAAATTCTCTTTACTCATATATTTTTCAAATTGAAAAATGTTTGCATCTTATTTGTTACATTCCTCTCAAATGCATTGAACAGAAAATGCTCCATTTTCTTCTTGCTTGTTTCTTAATCATCTGTTGCTATTCTTGATGCTTCTCTTGATCATGTCAAGTATGCCATTTATGTGACATATATAATGACAATCACTAGATATCAAATATGTAGTATATTTATTCTAAAATGTGCAATTCTTGGTTTCAGTTTATAATTCACTAACTATCAACTCGGAAAGCTTTTGATTGACTGACACATAACAATCTTATCATACATTTCTATTCCCATCTCCCCGAATCTGCATCTATATATGTTCTCCTGTTTCTCTAGTCATTTCTTATTCATTGACAATCACCATTTGTTTTGATCATTTTATAGTTGACTTATTTTGATATTAAAAATATATATATAAAGGTATTCTTTGACTTATGCATATAATTGGAACCAAAGATTTTTACATAATTTGAATTCTGTGTAAGTTGGAAAAATAATTTTTTAACAAAAATTCTGAATTTAAAACTCTTATGATTAGGTTAACTAAGTTGATTGCATATATACAATATTACAGTATTATATTGTTCCTCTGACTGAAAAGGAGGCAATGATACTTGGAAAGATATTGTACCAATAATATGATATTTAAGATCAACAAACAATATACAAAACATAAATAAATCAAATAACATGAACTTATAAATGCTGTAAACTAATGTTTTTGGACTTGTAACTTAAAATTATAATGTTTATGCATTATACCTCAAAAAAAAAAGAAAAAATTTTGGAAAAATTTTTACCTAAAGTTAATTTACAGAAATAGGATATACAGATAGTCCTCAATTTATGATGGGATTTGATTTTGAACCCTGTCATTATAAGTTAGAATGGTCATAAGGTGTAAATATTCAAAATTTATGGGTTTCTCACTATGAATGTTTACAAGGACACTATATATTTTCTTAATGAAAATAAAAAACATGAAATTACAAGAACCAGACACAATAATGGATGTTTTTCATATATTAGACTATTGTGCAGGGACTCAAATCCATTGAATTGCATTGACCAATCACAGAATTAACTGACTACATCACTGTTATAAGTATGAGTGGTTGTAAGTAGAAGCAGTCATAAGTCAAGGATTACCTATATGTAAGTTGAGGAACTCCTGTACAATTTTTAAAAAATTAAAAAAATTAGAAAAAATTTTTGAATTAAATTTAAAAAAATTATAAAAGTTAATTTAAAAATTTTTTAATAAAATAATTTTATTAAAAAATTTTAAACCTACAGGATATTTTACTCATGTTGCAAGATTTGCTGAAGTAAAGGAAGAAGTTCAAGTCAGTTAATTTTATAGCATGATATGTAAAATATTTTATAGTTTGGAATATAATTAATTTTAAAATTATATATATATATATATTTTCAAATATAATTATTATTAAATTCTGTAGAAATATGTTCCTGTAATGAGTAGGCCAATTGTATTATCAGGTCTACATCCTGTTATATGGACAGGAGTTTATGCTGATGTTCCTGTAAGTTAATTTTTATATATTTTTTCTTTACATAATTTAGAAAACAAAGCAAATAAACTTCATTTTATATTATTAAGTTTGTTGTAAAAAATTAATAGAAAAAGTATGATAGTTAAATGGAAAATAACTACCATAATATTAAAATAAAATAATTTTTAAAATAATTAAGTTTATATATGTATTATCTAAATAGAAATAGTTTACAATATGAATATCATAAAACATATAAAATCAAAATTTTATCCATGTTTAAAATATTCTTAAAAGTGATTTAAAAATTATATGTAGCTGTACTTTTTTCTATATGCAATAATTCAAATAAAAATTATACAAGTTAATGTTATTGCAAAGCATATTTATGATATGCAACAAAAATAGTAACTGCAGTATATGCCTTCAAGCAGCCTTGTAATTAACTCAGAAAAGTTTTTGTATATACAGTAGAACAAGCTATTGAATATACCCCTTCCTGCTACAAAAAAATGATAAAATAATTTTGATATTTTATTTTGCACTATATCTGGAGTGAGTATCTATTTGTTATTGATATTGAAAGAGAATGCCAAAGATTAATAAGTGAGACTGATTAACTACAAGATGAAAGCTTATTGTGTCTTCCTAGAGAGAGAACTACATCTGAAGAGGGAAAAAAATGTAAATAATAATAATAATTTTATTATTATTTGCATTCTTTCTAGTGATATTTTTGTCAAAGGGTTAGCACCATCTACCAACAGTTAGACACATTAATATTTTACTTTCTCACTCCCTCTTATATAATTGCATTTTTTTCTTTTCCATTATTTTCTGAAATTTTTGTCCATGTTCTGTTCTGTTTATAGCTTTATTCTGGTCTATTTCTTGATTAGCTTGTACTTCAAATGATAACAGTTTAAAATCTTTTATTTCCAAAGGATAAATGCATTTGAGTTGACAAAAGAAACAAAATTCCATTGTTATTCAAAGGCTTTGCTTCATCACACCCTAATTTTAATTGCTGATTTTTCATCTTCTTACTGCTTAGTGCTTTAATTAGCATATTTGTCAAGTTATCAATTATTGATATGTAATTAAAACTTAATTGTTTTTCTTAAATCTTTTCTTGGAAGAAAAAATGTTACAGTAAAGTTTGTGATGTGTTGGTGTCAATTTCTCTCATAGACTTAAATTGTTCTCTTATTGAAGCACACTTCTATGGACTCACCAATAGTTTATTATATTCTATTTTATTTATAAAACATATAAAACATAATATAAAATACAAAACTAAATGTTTGTTTGGAAACATGGATGAGACAGTGTGCAATGAAGAAAGATACACTCAACAAACAAAATAAATTTTCCACAGGAGAGTGACTGTGAGTGCCCACAGAAGAAATGTCCTAAAAGTCAACTTGGAAAGCCTCAGAAGTCCCACCACTGTCTGGTCCAATTCTGTACAACCTCTTGGGAATCTACCTTCATGGAGAATCATAACAGAAGCACTCTTCTGTTGAGATCTTTCGAATACACTAAACTAGAAGCCCACCAACCTGCTCCAATTGCCTTCCCTGAAATCTTTACTTTCTTCTTTTCTATCTTCCACTCACTTTAGTGTCACTCCTCTTTACTCCTGTGGCTGACTGTCTTTTTTTCCCAAGTCCAAATGTTTATATCCTTATTTTTCTCCTCCAATGAATTTAAAATATTAAATTGTAAAGAAGGGAAAATAAAGCGATTAAGAAATAAAATCCATTACCAATAATTTTAGTTAGAGTGTTAATCCCTCCTTAAGTTGGTCTAAAATTTTACTTTTTACTAATGTATTTTATGTCTACAAGCCTCCCACCTATGGAGTTCAGGTGTCTATATCCCCACAGTTACAAATCAGTGTGTTTATTTCTCTTCAATGTTATCTGATTCTTCACTAGTAATATTGTTCCTTGGTTATTGACGAAAAGAATTGCAGTGATAAAGTAAACTAGCCTGTTCAAATTTCCATAAGAAACTCTGCATTCAAAGTACTTCCTTTACTGCATGACACATAGCCAAGTATTCAGCTTCCACAGTTGATAGTGCTGTTATTCATTGCTTCTTGCTACTCCAGGAAATTGCCATCCCTGAAAATTTAATCACATAACTGCTAAATCATCCATCAGTTTTGTCACTATCCCAATCTGTGTTGCAGAAAACAGTCAGCTATTTTTCAGTTAATCAGAATGTTAAACCCAAATGTTTCATTTGCTTTGCATAGCATAAGATATGTTTCATACCTGGTCAATGTTCCTTGCTAGGTCAGTTGTTGAACTGGCTCATATAGGTAGTGGCAAATGTTAAATCTGGTTTTGTGCCTCCTGCTAAATATAAAAGATCTCCAACTGCCTGACAATATTGATAGGCTTTTTCTGTGTTCATCCTTCTTTACCAGTAGCTTGACTAAACTTCATACCTGGATCTAAAAGTATGGATGCTTCCTTTGCATTATCCATTCCTAAAGTTTTTAGTAGTTCATCAGCATAAGTAGTTTGGTCCAAAGTAAGGGAACCATCCTCATGTCTTTCAGCTTTCATAGATAGGATGTAATTTAATTTTCCTAAGTCTTTTATTTCGAAGACTGTAAAAATCTTATTTTTAAATGCTTCAATGGTTACTTCACTTCTAGATAGAATGAGTAAATCACAAACTTATACTCCTACAATGAATTCTTGTCTTTTTAATAAAAGACTGATATATGATATCTGCATGGATCTGTCTTTGATCTCACAAGTCTTGTTGACTTCAAAAATTTGTTAAGATGTAAATTCCATTCTCTTCTAGATTGGTGTAGCCCATAAATGTTTTTCTTCAGAAAACACTTCTTGGTTTTTATTAGTTCCTGCCTGCATGGATAGTTTTTCATGAAAATAGTTTATTTTAATATTTCAATTAGATAAGCCACAGTAATGTTGAATTAGTGTACATTCCAATCTTGCTTCACTGCTAGTGCTAATAAAGTTTTGATAGATTTTATTTTAACAACTGATGAGAAGGTCTCTTTATAATTGATCCCTTCCATCTGTATGAAGCCATCAGTCTTGCCTTATCTTGCTCTAGATTTCCATCTTTGTAAAATGATCTTTTGTATATCCAGTTATATTTCATGATTCGTCTTTCCTTGAGTTACAGTACAATGATCCAAGGGTTGTTTTGTCTTAAATTTTCTAATTCTTCTTCTAAGGCAGCTGTCTGTTCATCTGCATTGTGTGCTGATAATGCTTCTTCTATCATAATTGGATCTGATTCAACAGCCTAATACTTGAAAACATTGCATATGTGATATTTCTTTTATGGATGCATCAATGTCAATTGTTTCAAATGTCTCAGTATAACTTGATGCTATGTGATTGAGTTCCCACTTAATCACATAGCATCAAACTATACTGAGGAAAATCATAATTTGGGAAGTTGATTAACATTTGATCTGATGTTTTCATTTTGTAATGAAAGTAAAGTTTGACATAGTTCCCCTCACTTTCAGCTTCCTAACCCCCCTTTTTCATTTGATCTGGCTTGTCATTTGCTACATAGATGGTCACTTCATCATAGAATCATGAATTCTTTATATGTCTGTTTGTACTTGGTTGCATATTGGTTTATCTAATTGTGATTTACATGAAAAAGAATCTTCATCAAATATATCTCAGCTAACAAAAAAATAATCTGTTTTTCTATCCCATAATTTTTAGCCTTTGACTCTTTCCGGATAGCTAACAAGTATTTATTCAATTGCCTTTTGATCAAGCTTGCTTCATTTTTGTCTACATTCCAACCTTATATCCATAAACCTTACGGTAACTGAAAGCAAATTTTCTTCTAAACCATAGCATTTCTGGTGATTTTCCATTAATGGCATCTGAAAAGCATTTATTTCTAATATAACTGGCCATAACAACTCTCAGTCTAAAGTGTTATGGTTAGTCCTGACTCAATAAGCAGGCATTTTATCACGTCCAGTAATGTCTGATTCATTCTTTCAACAACTCTATTTTGTTGTGGTGCTCCAGTTACCATCAATTGTCTCCAGATTTCATATTTTAACAAATAATTATGAAATTGTACTTCTATATTGTCATTTTTAATGTCTTTATTTTTGTTTTATGGAAATTTTTGGCCATATGTCTATATTCATCAAATTTGCTGAGAATTTGTTTTTTGTTTTTATTGGATATACAACTGTGCATCGAGTAATAGTTGTCAATGAAAGTTTCAAAGTAGTTTGAACCCCTTTTGATGTTGATCAATTTTTTCTACAGCATCTGAATTGATTAAACCAAATTGACAACTAGGTCCCAAATTAAGATAAAACAAAATCTAAACCAGCTTACAAGATCTTAAAATAAAATTAAAAATGCAGGAGTGCTTTTGGGCTGGACTGACCCTCTTCAGCTGCACAGAGAAAGTGAGCATTAATAGAGAACTTTAACAGAACATCTGTAAAAAGAAGTGTAAATTGTAATTTAAACTCTGAGTGTCAGGGAAACGGTAAAAACAAACAGATTGTGCAGGTGAGATAAACGATAGGCAAACAGGAAGGGTAGAAATAGGGCAATAATAGGAACGAAAGTTTACATTTGTGCACTTAAATACTATAGTTATGTTGATTAAAACAAGTACCCCCAAGCACTGGGTATAGAGTCTTTATCCCTAGAATTGATTAGTTTTTATCCTTGTTACTGAAGTAAATGTTCCAAATTTCTCGAAAGTTGGACCTCAATTCATTAGTGAATACGTAGTGAATCAACGATTTTAGTGTTGTCCCATATAACAGACCAGTCCTTTGAGTAGGCTGGTTGTGCTAGAGTTGTATTTTCCCTGTTGTTTCATATATTGTACCGGTGCTGCTGCACATGCTCTTTCAGGTGTTGTCTGGTTATTCCGATATAGTAGCTTACTGCGCCGGTCATGGAATCGAGTAACAGTATCTCGTATATCCTGCACCTCTCAACATTAGGCCTAGCTTCCTTGTCATTGCATATTTTTTTGGAATACTGTAGCATTTCTTCTTTCGGATATGTGATAGTCGAGTTTTTTCTTAATTATACTAATAACCTCGTGGCATATAGGTTGCCGTGGGATGGATAGGAGTGTTTGGTCAGAGCTTCCTTGTAGAGTGTGGTGACGTCAACAGGAGCATGTAATGCGTTGCACATTTTAAGATGCTTTGTAAAGTGAAGAAGATGCCATCCTTTCTATTAAGGATTCACTCAGGTTCTATGCCCACTACATTGATGACATTTTGTGATTATTGATAATAAAGAAGTTGCCAGCAATTTTGCTGCCTATATCAATAACAACCAATGTATCAATAACAATCAATGTATGGACTAATCCTACAGCTCAAACAATTAGATAAGGAGTGGGTGCATTTTCTGGACATGTATATTGCAAAGAAGACTAATTCTTTCTCTATTTCCATCTTTAGAAAATCCAGCAACAGGTTCAGCCTCATTCACGAGCATTCTAAAGAAGCAGCTAAGTACAAGGATGCTAGCATCTCCACACTCATTTGGTGAGCTTATAAACTTTATACAAGGAAGTGGACATAGCAAACGAGCTTAAGATTCTCAAGGAGACATTTTTAACCCATGGATACCCTGGCAGCAAATTTGACAGCTTAGTCCATAAGATCAACACCAAGCATCTTAAAATGTACAATGCATTACATGCTCCTGTTGATGTCACCACACTCTACCAGGAAGCTCTGACCAAGCACTTCCTATCCATCCCACGGCAACCTATATGACACGAGGTTATTAGTATAATTAAGAAAAACTTGACTATCACATATCTGAAAGAAGAAACACTACAGTATTCCAAAAAATATGCAATGACAAGGAAGCTAGGCCTAATGTTGAGAGGTGCAGGATATACGAGATACTGTTACTTGATTCCATGACTGGTGCAGTAAGCTACTACATTGGAATAACCAGACAGCACCTGAAAGAGCATGTACAGCAGCACCGGTACAACATAAGAAACAACAGGGAAAATACAGCTCTAGCGCAACCACTCTATTCAAAGAACTGGTTTGTTATATGGAAAATGCTAAAATTGTCGACTCACTACATATTCACTAACGAATCGAGGTCCAACTTTTGAGAAATTTGGAACATTTACCTCCATAGCAAGGATAAAAATCTAATCAATTCTAGGGATAAAGACTCCATACCCAGTGGTTGGGAGTAGGGGAAGGTGGTATAATTGTAACATTTTTATAATTTTTTATCCTGTTCCTTCTTGGTGATTATATATGAAGCAAAAAATATTACTGTTCAGTAGGTCCACTCGTCAATTACAGAGAGGCACAGAATCATCCTTTCACCTATAGCAGTTTACGAGCTACAAAACAAAAACTAAAGCTTGCTAATTGTTACAACCTACCCCATGCACGGGTACAGTTATAATATCAAGTAAGGAAAGTTGTAACAAACCTATA
Source organism: Androctonus mauritanicus (assembly GCA_011317285.2). Lineage (NCBI taxonomy): Eukaryota > Metazoa > Arthropoda > Arachnida > Scorpiones > Buthidae > Androctonus > Androctonus mauritanicus. Next base: position 2,004 of record WUQG02450534.1, on the reverse strand, counting down.
CAAAGACAGAAGGCTCTGGTATATACAAAGTGGTCTCTGAAAAAAATTTTTATTAAAAAAAAATTGCAAAGAAAAATATTAATGACAAAAACACAGATATTAAGGAATCAGTGGTTTGGATTAAAGCTTATCAATAATGTAGTCCTACATACTGTCACTCATCTTGCTCTTGCAGTTCTGGCAAATAAATGTAGCATCCACAGGTCTTGCAACACAGGCAATATGTGCCCACTGCCTGCATTCTTGGCATTGCACCCACTTTTCCTTAGGTTTGCTGTTGCTGTAGGTGTCACAACCCATGAGGCATATGCAATCATCTTCATCTGATGTTACAATTATATAATTACAATTGATCCTGTTACAATTATACCCACTATTGCCATTTTTAGCTTTTCCCCTCCTGTGCAACAAGTATTCATTCAAACTAAGCAACTTTTATAGTAAACGTAATTACATGACACCTGCTTTCTATTCACTATGTATGAGCAGGATATTGATAATAGTTTGAGATCAATAAGTTTTAATTCCAAAAGGAAAGAATTACTAACTTACCTGGAAAATGATTTTTCATTCCTCTTTCGGTGGAGACACTACATATGCCATTACTATCTTGCTGTTGTTGGTTACTGTATAACACCATTTGGTAACAGTGTCTTGAAGTTTTGTGCAGTCTTTTAAAAAAGATAATTGCTCTGTTACAATTATACCAATGTTAACAACTATACTCACCTTCTCTACTTGTTTAATCAATGTAACTATAGTATTTAAGTGTGCAAACATAAACTTTTGTTCCTGTTATTGCCCTATTTCTGCCCCCTGTTTGCTTATTGTTTATCTCACCTACACAAGCTATTTGTTTTTACCATTTCTCTGATACTCAGGGTTTAAATTACAATTTACACTCGTTTTTACAGATGTTCTGTTAAAACATCTGTAAAAACGATCTGTGCTCTGTGCAGCTGAAGAGGGGCAGTCCAGCCTGAAAGCACTCCTGCATCTTTAATTTTATTTTAAGGTCCTGTAAGCTGGTTTAGATTTTGTTTTATCTGAATTGATTATTTCAAATGGTTTCTTAGCTCTTATAGCTCTGTTTATTGGGAAACTTTTCCATCTTGTCTTTCCCACTGTGCAAGTAAAGCATTTTTCTTGCTCTTCAGTTGATCTTTGATCTTTCTTATCATTTCCTATTAATTTTCTTACTATATTCTGATGCAGATAGCCAAGTTATTGATGCCAAAGGGATTTGTCAATCCTTTTAATAAAACTTTCTTTAGGATTGCATTCTTCTACAGCTTGCATCCTTCTTCTGTGCACTGCTGTTAATAAGATTTTACCATTCTTCTCCATTACTTTTGTTTTACTATCTTTAAAATTAATCTCCAATCTCTTTTCTTCAATTCTGATGACTGAGAGGAGTTTTCTGTCTAAATTTGGCACATATAAACATTATCTAAGGAAGCATTTAGGCCTCTATTCCTTCAGATAGTTCAATATTTACATGCCAAATACCATTGACTCGTATTTCATCTTTATTTGTTACTCTGACACTGTTAGAAAGTGAATGGACATCTTTTGCAGTGCATTTATTTACCTGTCGATGGTGCTAATTGTTTTTTAGAGTTTGTCTATAGCATGCCGAAGTTAAAGCAGCCATTTTTTTATGTATTGTATATTAATATGTGTTAACTACCTATTTATAATTAAAATATTTATGTTATTGAGTGCAAAGTGTCCTATTTGATCCCGACTCTGCTGTAACAGGTTATGGGCCCAGGTCAAAGTGTGTCTGGTTTCAAGGGATTAAATTTAGATTAATTGGTGAACAAATGAGAAAGGAAATTAAGTTCATCTCTAACAGTAATGAAACTGCCAGTGTATCTTTTATTATATATTTATAGAAAAATATTAGAAGTTAAAAGAACAAAAATGAGTAATTTTTTGAGTGTTACACCACAGATTGAAAAGTTAATAGGTAGAGAAAATTATAATAGTTGGAAATTCGCC